>APFE031561223.1:23781-37020 GCA_000404065.3 Pinus taeda | reverse complement strand
CCCCCCCCCTTCTCATCTCCCCTTAACAATCTCTATGTTGAAGGAAGGACAATCCTTAACGTCATCATTCTAGGCCATGACCTCATTCACTTTGTCAAATATCTCAACAAACTTGGCATGTTGCTAAAGTTAGACATGTCCAAATCTTTCGACAAACCATGCTGGAATTATATTTAAAGCATCCTTCGAGATTTTTGTTTTCGCACTCAATGGACTCAATGGGTCATGTAACTCATTACTACCCCCCTTTTTTCCCTCCTATATAATGGTGACCCCTCGAACACCTTTCTCCCTTCAAGAGGTATCAGACAAGGAGACCCCCTTTCCATATTTCTCTTCATCCTCATGGTCGAAGTTCTAAGATGCTCCACTCTCACAACAAATACTAAAGGTACCCTCTAAGGCCTCACTATTCACAATGATTCGACTCACACCCACCAATAATTTGTCAATGATACACTCTTCATAAACCACCCTTTGGTGCAGGAAACCAAGGAGACAAAAACCATACTAAACCTCTTCTCCCTAGATTTGGAAATTGACATGAAGCTTGACTAATCCCCATGTATTCTTCTTCAACATCGCCATCATCCCCCAGAGGAACATCCAACACATTATTGGTTTCCTCATTGCCTCCCTCCCATCAACATACCTTAGAGCCCTTGGTGAACTCTAGTATTGCAGCAATAATGTTGCAACTCCTAGGGCTTCCTTCTTTACTTTTATCAACACGGTAGTTCGTAACAAACTTTGAAGAGATGGTGTTGTATGCACAAGTACTAGCTCTTACTGCAGGCTGTCACTTGATCAGCTGGCACAAGTTCGCTAGGAGTTTAAGCCAAATTCGATGAGTTCTCAGAAGAAGCTTTAACTATGATGAAAGGAAGCTACCTCTACATGGGCTATTCTACTTGCAGAAAGAGAAGGAAAACTGGAATGAAACATAAGCCCTAGCAAACCCTAGTTTAACCACTAACCCTACTTGTACAAGAAAAGAGATGGAAACTATTGAAATGGGTGCCATTGACTACTTAAGAGGTAAATTGCATTTATTCAAGCTACTTCTGAAGAGAAATGAGAAGAAATCATCTTTTTGTACTTTTGAGTATTTTTATGTGGAATTATTATGCTTATGATTTGACTGGTTGTGACTGTGCAGAGGTTTGGTGGCAAAGGAAGATGGAGTTGGCTTTTGCAGATGGTCAGGAAGGTGTGGAGAGGTCGTAATAAGCTCCTAGTACTCTTCTGAAGACTTCCATTGTGATTATACTTTGAAAATCCACTCATAAGAAGTTCTACAGGAAGTTGCAGGGGATCTACAGGAGGAGGCCAAAAGTGGATTTTGGAGGTTTGAAGGTGGAAAAATGATGTGAAAGGGAAAATGAAGGCTTGATGAAGGTGTTGAGGGGTCTATAACTTGTTAGGGAAGATCAGGGATGAAGGAGATGGTTGGAATTGTCCAAATGGTAAGAAAACAACTTTATGGAAAAACAATGCAGAAACTAGGGCAGGTTGGAAAAACATAGCGAATAAGCTGGGGGATCTATGAGAGGTGAGCTGGTGCTAGCCGTTTTATGGAGGAATGATGAGCTAGAATGTCCTACAAGAGATCTGCACACTTACTTCTCAAAATTGACCAAAGTAAGAACCGAAAATAGAGTTTTGTCTATCTTAACCTAATTTCTGACCTAAAACCAGAAAAATGTTGAACGATACCTTATGAATAGAAAAGTATGTGAGATAACTATGGGAAAAGGGCATAAAATTATCTAAGAAATTAAATCTAAACCAATATCAACATTTCCAAATCAAAGTATCACACTAGCAGTTGCATGAAGGAGCAAAAACTGTGTTTTTGGTGGCAGCAGTAGTGCCTTGACCTCAGATCATAGTCCCAAGGAGGGAGAAAGGAGATCAAGACCTGTTGTTAACCTTTTTAGATCTTTTTCTGTCACTACAGCAACTTACTTAAGCAACTTGAAGCAAAAACAACTATTCTAACCATCAAAAGCAACCTAATCTAATGAAGTAAAATGAGTATATGCAACAGAAATTAGCTCATGAACGGAAACAAAAACATATAAGTAAACAAAGGAGGTGTTGGGCAGCTTGGGCTGGGCCCTAACCCAAGAGCTTCATTCCTTTGGAAAAAAAAGCAATGCTGGCTCAAAATTTCATTCATCTTCATTATCCAAAATACTGGTTACATCACATCAAAACTGTCTCAAAAAGAGCTCGAAAATGCGCTGAGTACAATGGTGCACAAAAGTGAAAAAATATACTAAGAATTGGATAACCTACTGAGGGTCGAATCCTTCTTATTTATACAAGTGGGGACTCCCAACAACCATCCTAAAATTAAGGAACTTGGCATAGAATTGAAGATAACAGCAGCCCTACTTGACTTGCTCAGCTGCCCCTTGGAATCATCAATGTGGGCCTCTGTAATCTAAGCTGCTGATGGAGAATTTGAGTAAGGGGTCATTAATGAACGATACACCCCTTCTACAAGTCCTCTTCCCTTTTTTCCTCGAGTTTGGCTACCATTTGCTCATAATTTCCTTGTCTTTGTCCAAAATTGTCCAAAAAATCTGCAATAAACATTCATTAGACTACATGGTAAAGTGATTATCCCCATTCACTCTATTGACATAAATATATTCAAAAACATGCACAAAACTATTGAGAATGGTGGATTAAGTTGAAATAATAGGCAGAATGAGCCCATATAGTTACCCATTATCATCATCCCCCTGTTGAATGGGTTGCTCATCCTCTGAGCAACTAATCTATCTCTTCATCTTTAATAGCTCTAACAGATTCCCTGACATCCCAAGCCTCTCATGTGATTTCTTCCTCTCTGTCATGGAAGCCTACATTCTTGTCCACTTCCTCCCATTAGTTTTGCTCTTCCTCCTCCTTAACTCCTTCCAATAGTCCTAACAGTAGTGAAGGACTGAACTTAATACCAATCCAATTGGCTTTCATGTTTTACAATGAGTGTTTATATAGGGGTACTTTTCTCATGGCCTCCCTCATTCTATTTGGGGAGTGATACTCCATGATCCTTAAGCTATGTGGAAATGTATTCCACCTTCTCATGCAAGCATGAAGGCAGTCATCGCCAAACAATCTCTCCATATCTTCAAAATGAGAAATAGCTTGTGCTTTCCTGTCAACATAATCAAGGAGAACTTGGGGATTGGCTGCAAGGTGTTGGTGGGCATAGATGAGAGCCAATGGTTCTGCCCTTATCATCAGGGGCTCACTTAGCTCTTTTGCCATTATCTTCTGAATTTCAATTGCTCTCTTTTTCAAATGGGTCATCCAAGAAGCCATAGCCATTAGTTGTAAGTCTCCCAATGCAGCATTTGGATCCCATAAATTCATGTCAGGAAGTGCCATGTTGTGTAGGTAAAATTCTGCTAGCCGTGCTTTATCCTCGGCTAAATTATGATCACATAAATGCGTAAACTGACCATAATCTTGAAATGGGATTGTGCTCGTCTGGGACAATGTCTTAATCTGGAATTAGAGCCACTGGTCTTTGAGATATAGTGCATAGGATTTAGCTGGTTGTCTGCACTGCAATGCCTCCATTACCCAGCTGGCCATGCCATTTCCCATTTTTCTTTTGCACAAGCACCAAAGGAAAAACCCATTCGTTGTCATAGATGGGGTAGATGAATCCTGCATCCAACAACTTTTGCAGTTCTTCTTTGACAATGTCCTTAAGGGCTGAATTCATCCTCCTTTGATGCTACCTAATTGGTTTACAATCTTCCTTAATGTAAATGTGATGAGTATAGACAGAAGGGTGGACTCCCTTCATCTCCTTATAACTCCAAGCAAAACCATCCAAGTGACTTTTCAATAAGCGACACAGTTCTTTCTCCTGAGAGGTGGACAGGGATGAGTTGATCTTAAAAGTCTTTTTTTGGCTCAATTCCATGTTCTTGACTCGGTGGGAGGTCAGATCGGCCACACAGAGATCAACTAAAGGATTAGCTTAGGTTTCTTCCACTAGCTCTTCTAAGGCAACACACTTGGGGGGTGGATTCTGGATCAAGTTCTCAAAAATATCATCGTTGGTTTGTGGACACCCCATGGTAGTTTCTACTGTACATAATGGTGTGGAATAAACTTCATCGTCACGTTCCTCCTCCAACCAGAGGGTTAAATGATGTTCCAGTAGAGGTTAGGTAGGAGGATAGAGGACTAGCTACTTGGACATATGCCGATTCTTGATTGTCATGTTCCCAGCTCGGCAGTTGATGTAGGCATCTACAGTAGCCAACCAAGGTATTCCCAGGATGGGAGGATACCCAGTGGGCTTTGCCTTTGGTTGGAGAACCAAGAAATCAGTAGGGTACTCCTAGGAATCAATAGAGACCATGACATACTCCAAAATCCCCTCGGGGGTCACGGTGGAGTGATCTGCTGACTGCAGTACTATTGAGGTCTTTCTTAGGGAACCCTAAAGGTTGAGCTTGAGCATAGTGTCCCTGGTCATCACATTAATAGAAGCCCCTAGATCAATCAAGGTATTGGGGATTATGTTGCCATTGATGTGGACATCGACTACTAGACTCCGAGGGTCTAGATATTTCGAACAAATTACCTGCCCCAACATCAAATCGGATAGTTGTTCTATGACATTGATAGTTGGGGCATCTCCCTTTCGCCTGCCTGGGTGTTTGAAGCACTTCTCTTTGATCATCTTATTGTATATAGGAACATCCTTTATGGCTTGGAGAAGGGGTATTTTTACACATAACTATTTCAGTTCTCCCAAAAGTTTAGTTTCTTTTGGGGTTGGTTGTGTGGTTCCAGTTAGTCTCTCTGGAAAGGTTAGAGTGGATTTTGGTTCACTTCCATGTTTGTCTTCCTCATCCTCCTTAGAAGGAGATTGGCTATCTGGGAGAACCTTTCCAGATCGTAGGCTAATCTCTTGAATCTCCACAACATAGGTTGGACATGTTGTCTCTCTAGTATATACCTGCTAGGCCTGTTTGTTATGGGGTTCCAGTTCAGTTGAGGAGGTATTTGGGGTTTTTTTGGAGGAGCAGGAGGTAATGATTGCGGTTGAGTAGGTGGTGGAGGTCAAAGAGTGGGAGGAGAGTTGTATTGGGGCCTCCACCACTGATGAGGTGCATTCCACTAAGGTTGTGGCTGAAAGTGAGAGCGAAACAAATGAGCAGCTGGTTGAGTATGTTATTGAGATGGATACGACCAAGGAGGGGGTGTGGACTAGGAATCATCAGTAGGGGGGCCCCAAGAAGGCATGAGAGTGGCTTGATTGGGGTTGTAATAAGTCTGGGATGTCCCTTGCATTCCCTGCTAGTAAGGTCTGGGTCCATGCAGCCTTCTTTGGTTCATGAAGTAAAGTGGTTCAGTGGCTCCTTTAGCCCCTTGGTACGTAGATTTGAATTTGGGTAAGGATGGACACTGATTGGTAGGATGGTCTTCTTCACAGACAAAACACACTTCTACAGAGTGCAATGAACATTCATTCCTAGGATGCTTTCTAGTGCATCTAGGACAAAAGATGTCCAAAGCCCTCTCAGCTTCCTCTTCCTTCTTTTGGATTTGCAAGGTATCCATTTGCATGGCAATAGTCTATCTCATCTCACTTTTGAAATCTTGCATCTAATTTTCAAATTTGTTTTTAAGGAATGAACTTGATATGGAGGTACTGGCTAAAAGTTGACTTCCCCTACCTCTTTTTCTGGCTGCCCTAGAATGGTTTCTAAACACAGCCTTTATGTCACCATAAGGTAGTTGGTAGATGTATCCCCCAGCCAACAAATGGAGGGTATCTAGAAGATCTTCAGGGAGTCCTCTGAGTAGAACCAACTTTAGAGATTTGGGGTCAAGTGTGAACCTTTCCCTTTTATAACTGAGTTGAAACCTCTCTTCATACTCTTCTAAAGATTCAGCACTTCCCATGGTCATTCGAAAGATTTCTTCCTTTGTTTCCTTTGACCTACAGTAGTCCCGATATTTGTTGTTAAAGGCTTGCTACAACTGAGCCCAAGATGTGATACTATTTTTAGGTAACCCCATGAACCAACGTAGTGCAACATCCTTGAGGGTAAAGGGAAAGAGTTTCAACTTTTGCTCGACTTCTTCATAGTCATAGGTTCGACAAAGGACAACAAAATAAAACAAGAAGGTATCAGGGTCTTTAGTAGTCCATCCATGGAAGTGAGGTAAGGTTGAGGGACTTATGTTTTTCATCTTTGTGTCCCCATTGGTCTCTCACATGGGAAAGGTACCTTCTATTTTCTCCCCATTTCCTCTACCATTTCTGTTTTCAGCCATGGTCTCGGGAGGAATGTTTTATTGCTCTTCTTCTATTATAGGATCTTCGTATACCTCTGGAAGTTCACCTATAGGTTATTCTAGATCACTGCCACCAAAGAAGAGAGAAGGGTGACTTAGTGATGTGTTGGGGGTGTTGGGTAGGAATTTTCCTAAATTCTCTCTATTCCTATGAGGCATGAAATGAAATTTCTTTTTTGAATTTTTGTGTTTCTTTTTCTGCTTGTACCTGCAAAACTGGAATGGATTGAATAAAAAATTGCAGCTAACTAAAATAAACCTTGATGAAATGAAAATTGCAGAATTGAAATGAAAGCAAGAGATATCTAATCTACTTTTCCTGAAATGAAATTGCAGAATTGAAATGAAAGCACGAAATGACTAATTTACGCTTGCAGAATTGAAATGAAAGCAGGAAATGTCTAATCTACACTTGCTGAAATGAAATTGCAGAATTGAAATGAAAGAAAGAAATGTCTAATCTATGCTTGCAGAAATGAAATTGCAGAATTGAAATGAAACAACTACTGTACTCCTGCGAAAATAAACTACTTAGCAGAATGTCGCAGTAGAGAATAGAAGAAAAGCAATCATCACAAATACTTTGACGCATCCCCGAAAATAGCACCATAAAGAGTGGTGAACTCCAGTATTGCAACAATAATGTTGCAACTCCTAGGGCTCCCTTCTTTACTTTTATCAACCTGGTAGTTCGTAACAAACTTGGAAGCGATGGTGTTGTATGCACAAGTACTAGCTCTTACTATAGGCTGTCACTTGATCAGTTGGCACAAGTTCGCTAGGAGCTCAAGCCAACTTCCATGAGTTCTTAGAAGAAGCTTTTAATTGTCATGGAAGAGAGCTAACTTAAAAGAGGCTATCCTACTTGCAGAAAGAGGATGAAAGCTAAAAGAAAACGCAAACCCTAGCAAACCGTAGTTTTACCCACTAACCCTACTTTTGCTAGAAATGGAGATGAAACTACTGAAATTGATGCCATGGACTACTATCAAGGTAAAATGCATGTACTTAAGCTACTTCTGAAGGAAAATGTGGAAGAACCATCTTTTTGTACTTTTGAGCAATTTTATGCAGAATTATTATGTTTGTGTTTTAATTATTTGCGACTGTGCAGAGGTTTGGTGATGAAGGGAGATTTAGTTGGCTTTTGCAGATGATGAAAAAGGTATGGAGGGGTCCTAAGAAGTCCCTAGTACCCTTTTGGAGATTTCCATTTCGATCAGACTTCGAAAAATTACTCACATGAACTTCTAGAGGAAGGCTGTAGGGGATCTACAGGAAGTTCTACACGAAGAGGGCGAAAGTGATTTTTGAAGGTTTGGATGTGGAAAAATGGTGGGAAAAAGGAAATGAAGGTTGGATGAGGGTGTTAAAGGGTCTGGGACTCTATTAGTGAAGATCAAACATGAAGGAGATGGTTGGATTGGTTCAAAGGATCAGAAAGCGATTTTGCACAAGAATGTAGAAATTAGGGCAGTTTGGGAAGCATGGCGAATGAGTGCAAGAATTATTGAGAGATGGAATGAAGTAGGTTGGGTGATGGAAGGATGATAAGATGGAATGATTTTCAAGTGAGCTTCATACCTACTTCTGAAAACTAGCCCAAGTAAGAACTACAAAAACAAAGTTTTACCTATTTTAACCTAATGCTGAGCTAAAAACCAAAAAAGTGCTGAATAGAACTTTATGGACATGAAGTTATGCAAGAAAACTATGAAAACTGATCAAGGAAAAATCTAAGCATGTAAATACAACTGATATCAACTTCTCCAACTCAAAATCACACACTAGCAATTGCATTAGAAAGCAGAAACAATGTTTTGGTGGCAGCAAGAGTGCCTTGGTGCCAATTCATGGTCCCAAGGAGGGATAAATGAGATCAAGGTCTAATTGGTAGCCTTTTTGTGGATTGTTTTCTATTATTGTAGCGAACTAAATAATCAACCTGAAGTAAGAATAATTATTCTAATCACCAAAAAAAACCTAATTAACAAAGCAAGATTTAACCTAAACCACAGAAATTATTTCATTAATGCAAGAAAAGAACATATAATTACACAAAGGAGGTGCTAGGGACTTGGGTTAGGGCCAACCCCAAGAGCTACAACCCCCTAAGAAATATCAGAGCTGGTTCAAGGCTGGATTCGTCTTCATTGATCAAAAAATAATAATTACATCACAAAACTGTTTTCAAAAGGAGCTTGAAAATGAGCTGAATACAAATGTTGCACTAAGGTGTGAAAATAGTCTATCAAATGGCTAACCTACTGAGGCTTGAGGCCTTCTTATTTATACAAGTGAGGACTCCAAACAATCCTCCTAAACTTTAGGAACTCAACTACCAAAACTATAGATAACAACAACTTCACTAGACCTGCTTGGCTACCCCTTCAAATCATCATTTTTGGCTTTTGTACTCTGAGCTGTTGATGGAGAACTAGAGGAAGGGGTTATCTAATGCAAGAGACACCCCACCTATAATTCCTCAGCCCTGTTTCTTCGAATTTGGCTACCAATCTCCTCATAAATGCCTGGTCTTGGTCCAAAAATGTCCAAAAATCTGCAATAAACACTCATTAGACTTCGTGGTAAAGTGACTATACCCATTCACTCAATTGACATAAATATATTAAAAAACATGCACAAAACTATGGAGAATGGTGGATTAAATGGAAACAATAGGTAAAATGAGCCCATATAGTTACCCATTTCTGGGGCTCATTAGGAATCTCATATTGTAAATAATTGTCAATCTACAAATGATTTCCAAATATAAGAAAAACTAGAATAAAAATGAAAAGGGGTTTATAAATACGAAAAAAGAAGAGGAAAACAGAAAACATTGAAAAAATAATAAAATACTTAACCCCATCAAAAGAAAGAAAAAAGAAAAGAAAATAATATTGGAAGTGTTGCAAATCTAAATGCCATTACTAATATATAGTTTTCTTCATGATTGATGAATAAAGGTTGTGTGCAGCTTGTTTAAAAATGCCACAACGACTAGTTATTTGTTTAATCATATAGTATAATCATGATCAAATATTTTGTGAATTTTTGTAAATTAGATTAGAGAATAAAGATTTGTGAAACAATTTAATCTTCGTAAATCAGTAGTTGGGTAGAAAATGAAATTGATTCAATTATTTAATATGAATCAATATGAGAATAAGTGATATGATTAAATAGTTTTCATTTTTCATAAAAGAAAATAATAATTTTTGTCTAGTTTAAATGTAGCACTTTAGAAGAATAAAAATGTTAGCTTAGTTAATGGGTAAGAAGAAATAGTTGGTTTCATAAATATATTTATGTGCCTTTTACCCTAACTCTTGATGACATTGTGAAAAAGGGCACGATGGGGATAAAGTGTTTTTTACATTTTTTATATTCCAAACATTATCCTAAGTTTCAAAAGTGATGAAAAAGGCACATATGGAAAAAATGATCTTTTGTTGTTTACAGATAAAGGGGGCCACACTCAAAGCATTGAGATCTTCCACCCTTCATGGTCAACGACTGTGATTTGTTTTCGACCCCCCCTCTCCAACCTACATTCACCAATGGAGGGGGGGTCCGAAAAGGTGGTATTATCTATTGGGCCCCATCCATACATGTCACCTGCCCCTCATTTCACATCGGCTTGCCTATACTGCTTACCGCCTTCTATCCCCTTCGAAAACCATTTTTCCCTCGTCTGCAATACCGTGTCTCCACCTAAACACCTTCGGCACTCATGTCATGCCATGCTTCATAGCCAATGCCCAATTAAATGCTTTCCCGACAAAATTACCATTAGGCATTCAATTTTCCTTCCCAGGTAACTTTTCATCCTTTAACGATCTCGTGCCAGCCTCCAATAAAACCTGTCGTCTCCCTTTTTAAGACAATCTCGAACAATATTCATTGGCTTTTCTCTTACTTACTCTCTACAATTCATAGTTATTTACAAAGCGACCAGTTTCAAAACACTTGTTGAACCAGATCAAAATTGTTAGAGCTCTATCTCCTTTTTCCATAACAGCTCATAACCTCAAATTATTCCCAGTAATATTTCCCTTCATCACTGTTATCATTCACTGATCTAATTATGCCTCCGAAAAGCAAGAACTAGGAGAACCATGTTAATCCATTAATCCCTCCATCCATAGACTTAGATCATATTCCTTTAGCTGATAGGGATTATAGGATCAATGAAACACAATGTGACTGTGAATTTTTAGAGCTCTATTGTTGGCCGGAGGACAAACATGTGGACAAAGAAGATGAAATTGGAGTCTAGGGGTCCAATCTTCCTCATTATATTTTTCATCTAACCTTCCATGCCCCTGAATTCACGAGGAAATTCCAAGCTTGCTATGTTCACAGTCAAAAAGAAATTATGACCCCATTTCGTGATGCTAGCTCCCCCTATGGAAAACAATGCCCCATTTTGCTTAGAAGCCCTCACCCAACTCTATGAGAAACTCAGTTTTTCTATCAGAGCCAATAGGTCCAAACACATCACTGTGCACAAGATCTAATATATATTTTTCCCTCTTACCACTAGAGGGGAAACTCACCCAACATTGCTTCCCATATACACAATTTTCACAGAAATCAAAATCCGGAGAACTATTACTCATACCTTCTACCATAACTTTACCATGATGTGTTTGAAGGCCTTTCTCTCCAATATGTCCAAGCCTTTGATGCCACAACATGGTCTTCTCTCAAGAGACCACCAGATTTTCTACTCCACTTTTAGGAACCACAAAACTGTTGTACCCATCAACAATCGTGCTACCTTGTAGCTTTTATAGACTTCCAATCTGAACTCCCCACATCAATACCAGTGCTTCCCGAACCATCTTGCAGGTATCCTTCTCAAACACTATTTTTACACCTGCATCATCCAAATTTCTTATAGAAATTAGATTTCTGGCCAATGCAGGAATATGCAAAACAACTAGAGCTTTTCTAACCCTTCCACCTTGCAACTTCAACTTTACTTTTCTGCAACCAACGATTCTAACCTTCCTATCTGTTATAGAAATATTTGGGCACTGCAACCCCAATCTTATATGTCCATAAAACAAGGGCTTCTAAGTCCATAAAAGTGTTGTTTCATACCCTAAAGGAACACGGTTAGCTAATTACATCATATCCTAGAAGTTCTCCATGAAAAACTGCTCAGAACTGGTTAAAACTGGACCATCTCACCTGCTCCATGGTCAAAGTGCGATGCATCCCACCTAATGCACACGGGGGGTGTGATGCATACTGAAAATCTACTACTTCTATCAATAAAGCTATATGTGTTTTCCTCCATATGCTTGTATGTCTTTGAGTATTTAATTGATATATGCATTTGTATGGTAAATATACATCTGATCCTATATTGTTTATGATTGTAGATCTCTATGCTTTGATGGTATTATGCTACTTTGACTCTACAGGTGTTCTTTGGAGTAGGACAAGCAAGGAAGGAGTGGAAAATATCTGTCAAAGGGGAGAGGAAACAAGCAAGGTGCCAAGCGAAAGACTGAGGTTGGTACTCTCTGCTTCTCTCTCATCTACTTCTCATAAAGGAAAACATAAGTGAATTTAGTTTGTTTGTTTCTAAGATAGCTACTTGTCTTAGTGGGACTAGAAAATCTGAATAGACACTAGTTTTCCCAATAGCAAAATGGCGACTCCATTGGGGAATGAATAGCTTCTTTGCTTATTTCTAATTTGTTTACTTTATAAACTATAGACGGAGCCTAAAGTCATGCCAGCTAGCCTTCGAACTGCTTTTGCTATGCAACTGCAAAGTAGATAAATGCAGCTTCAGTCAATCTCCATGTTATTTTATGAATTAAACATCTGACTTGCAAACATCCTAAGTGCCCTGGTGGTGGCTCAAGTAACCTCATTATATCAGCCCCTATGTTTTTTATTTACTGACTATCATTAGCTCAACCTAAATCCATGAACTAAGCTACAAACTGTGACCAAAAACCAAGTTAAAATCTCATCTATGGACCATCACATTTGTTTCCTTTTCACAGTCTAGATACATTGCACCTCCCGTGTGCTATAGGTTAGATGCATCCCTGTTTCCCTATGTTACAAGTGTGATGATCAGATAAGACTGTTTCTGCCTCCATATTTTGGTTTTTCTTCATTCTCTTCAGCTTTATTAAGGACTTTTGTTGTTTGCGATCAGTATACCACTGTTGAAACTCCCTTCCTTTGCATTATTCAACCTCCATTATATAAAGAATTGTGAATGTTTTTATGTATTTTTCACCATTTACAGTTCTCCTTTACAAACAGTATCTTAATCGGACTGTCATCTTTTGATTTGAAAGTGTCGCAAGTGTCATTTTCAGTCAAAGAAAAGAATTCTCCTCCTTTTGTTAGTTGATTACACTGTTACTCTTGTATTTGATTTGAATTAATAGTATTTCAAGTGTCGAAAGTAGTTTTCAATTCAAAATCGTAAAGTGTCATCCTTGTCTTCCTTTCATATTTTGTAAAGAAAATTATTAGTACTGTCGCTTTGAAAAGATAATTCAGATTTGTACTTAGCATTCTTTTTTTCATTCACACATTAAGAAAGCGGAAAAAAAATACATGCATGTGCATTTGAATTTAGGCTACTTGTTGATATTGATTTAGGACAGTGCATCTAGTGTGTGCTCTCTGCTCTATGTTGAAAGAAATTTTCTTCTCTTTCCTTAGTAGATAGGATTTTCGTTGCAAAAAGAAGAGTAAATGACTATTTATCATCTTAGATTGCATATGTAGGAGTTGTATATCTACATCACGCAGTGAACCTTAAAGGCAAACTTCTTAAGAAAGATCAACTATAAAATAAATTTTAATGAACATAAAAAATCTTTGGAACCTAACGCACAACATTTAGAA
>APFE031561223.1:0-21508 GCA_000404065.3 Pinus taeda | reverse complement strand
TGACTACACCATTCACCTTTGTCTATTTCGATGGACATCGCCAAGGAAGTGTTTTTTCTGTGACGCAGATGGAACAATCTTGAAAATGTGAGAACTTTCATATGGTAACCTAGAAATTCTACTTCACTATACTTGGGGGCATGCAAAACCTTTTGTACACAAGTGAAAAGTGACTAGCGTAACTCTAACCCCATAGTTTCTACTGACTTCAACTGCTTAACTTCGGTGATTGGTCTAATCAACCATTCACCTTTGCAAGGGCCAAATGGCACCGACAAAGTAAAGGAAGAGTTTTTCTACCTAACCCTAGTAGCTAATTAACCCCTAGGACAATAGTTGGTCATTCCTAGCTTGCATGCAAAAGGATCTGGAGCAAAGTTGCGAATGGGGCAAGCTCCCTAAAAAAAAACCTACTAATGAGACATCCTTATTATACAAATGGCACGAGTAGTTTTACGCGAAGTTCAAGCTCGTTAAAAAATAAACCTAGAAATGAGCATATGTTCCACCAGAGTTTAAGCTCATTAAAAATTGAACCCACCTCCAGTAAATAACCATTGTGATCGCATTATTATCAGCTTTTGAGCCTTGGTCGTGTTCTCACCATCACCTCCACTCTTTTTTAGCCAATCATATGCCTCCATTTGATTGTTTACCCCTTTTGAGGAACAACTGTGATGAGTGATTCTGTTAGCCATCTTCTTTACACTGTTGTGATTGAAAAGTTCCAAACCTCGCCTAGAACTAGCTGCTACCTGAAAATATCACTCGTTCCTCAAATTTCGTCTGACTCGTAAAATATGAAAATATTGCCGAGCAATTGGCCTCTCCAGCTCGTTAAAGTGATCGAAAGTGCTATCCCTCCTCTAGATTTTAATATTTTTGGACTCGAGGAATCATTACACAAAACGATCAAGTGCTTATATTGTTCAGCTCATTAAAACTATCGAAAAGTCATCCCTTTCATATTATTTTATACTTTTTAAGACTTAAGGGATTATATTACGAAAAAGGATTATTGGAGTTTCATTTCTGTCTCTTTTCAGACTCTCTAAAATTGAAAATGACAGAGTTATCCTTGTCGTTAAACTTGTTAAAGCAATAGAAAAAAACTTTTCCATGCAGACAAGAGTGAGTTCACTGTCACTAGGCTCGTTAAAACATAGCGACGGGTTTGCCCGAAGGGAAAATTATAGAACAAGCATATGTTATCCTCCTCAAGATTGAAAAAAATAAAGAGGTACTAGTCAGTAATGACTGGGGAAAAATTGGGAAGAAAACTTGAAGAAACTTTATTAGTAGCAAGTTGCTCTTGAACATGACACTTTCACTCCATCACGATGATTGAGTCAGGTTGGGTTATTCCATTCACCAGTTATATCACCAGTGGTCCACCGTACCATCCATTTTTGGGGTTAACACTACCAATCCATCTCAGTGTCACCGATATGTTCAAGAGAATTCGCTCAGAGAATTCACCAACCCAGCTTGTGTCTCATCCACTGCAATACCTTCACGCTTCATTCTTTCATGATCGCCACCCTGAACCATTTATCATCAGATCATTTTCACATCCAACAAAATGATTTTCTCCGTTCCGTGTCGTAGATGTGGGATTCATTAAGGCCCTCCTACGATGGGTCACCTCTTGTTGACATTAGTTCATTATCCAAGAAGTTGACCTAGGAACAACCCTTTCAGTACTTTGAAGCTTGCATGCCTCCATGGCAAGTTTCTCACTTTCGGTGACAGGTTTACATCAATGGCCTTCGATCGAAAGATTTTGCATGGTGTTCGACGTCAAGTCCCATTTTCACACCACGTGAATTGTACTGCAGTACCTTGAGGGTCATTATCATTATTGGTGATTCCTCTCATTCCTGTTAACAACTTACATGATTGGCTGGTAATCAGGTGATGTCTTTCCATGTTCAACTTCAGAACAACTTTTCACATGGATCGACTTGTACTTCAGGTGAAGATTGAATGAGTTTGGACACCCCGGATCTACTTTCATCCAACCAGGCTGCGATATATTCAAGAAAATAAAGACATCAAATGTACATCATAGCTTCACTGATAATCATCCAAGCCAAAGGATGATGGCTCTACCAAAATCATCAGTTTTCCATACAGACAGTTGTCTGTCTTATGTACATGAAAATGAATTTATAAAGCTGAGCATGGGAATGCCCGCCTCAGCTAGATCATGAAAATAATTATGAAGATAATGTCTTGTATTGTATCTTATTACAGGTCACCTTCTAGTGTGGAAAAACTTCGGATCTTCATGATAAAGCATTTCACCTGACATCAAAAGATTTACGACCTCATGCTTTAGGGGGCAACTGTTATAGACATATTTGGGCACCGCAACCCCAATGTTATATGTCCATAAAAAAAGGGCTTCTAAGTGCCTAAAAGTGTTTTTTCATACCCTAAAGGAACAAGGTCAACTAATTAAATCATCTCCAAGAAGTTCTCCATGAAAAAATGCTTAGAACTGGTCAAGACTAGAGCATCTCACCTGCTCCATGGTCAAAGTGTGATGCATCCCACCTAATACACACGGGGGGTGTGATGCATACTGAAAATCCCTTCTATGGGGTACGATGGGCGAGAGTAGACAGATGGCAAAGACAGTTTGCAAGGTGGATGATCGTGGAATCTTCCAAAAACTTCTCCTATGACACTTGCCTCTTTGAATTTGCCCAGGGATGAGTATGAGATCATGAAATATCCAAGTGGAATTGAGAACTATCAGAGAAATGACACTAATCAAAAACCCAAAAGCTGACTCACCCACCTACAAACATCTATATATTGATCCCTCATCCTAGAGATCCAAAGGCTGGAATTTTGCATCTTGTAAGGAAGTGTTGTTGGTTTCTCTGTGGAACATCATAGTGCTGGGTGATGTAGCTTTTCATGAGGTGAAGAAGGGCTTTCATGCTGGGAGGATGGCGCTAGGTCAGATCAATGGGCTGTAATCCTCTCTTCTACTACTTATATCAATAAAGCTATTTGAGTTTTCCTCTATATTCTTGTATGTCTTTGAGTATTGAATTGATATATGCATTTGTATGGTCAATATATATCTGATCCTATATTGTTTATGATTGTAGATCTCTATGCTTTGATGGTATTATGCTTCTTTGACTCTATAGGTGTTCTTTGAAGCGGGACAAGCGAGGAAGGAGCGACAAAGATCTGTCAAAGGGGAGAGGAAACAAGCAAGGAGCCAAGAGAAAGACTAAGGTTGGTACTCTCTGCCTCTCTCTCATCTACTTCTCATAAAGGAAAACACAAGTTTCTTTAGTTTGTTTGTTTCTAAGATAGCTACCCATCTTAGTGGGACTGGTAGCTCTGAATAGACACTAGTTTTCCTGATAACACTATCATCCTCTAAGAAGACATCACCACCATCATATTTCTCATACTCACAGAACCACTCTTTATGGGGACTGAAGTGAAAGTATGCACGTAAGTTAATCAACCATGCCTCATGACCTACATGTGTACTTGAAGAAGCCAAGTAAACATCCCCACCTTCATCTGAGGTGGTTTTCACCTCTGCAAAAGCAACATCATCGGACCCCTTTCCTTTATCAGGAGCTTTAGATTTACAGTCCCTTTTGTAGTGCCCTTCCTTTCTGCATTTCTAACACACCACCTTTATAGATTTTCCTGGAGATTTAGATCTCCCTCTAGTTTTAATTTTTTTTTAATTTTCTGGAACCATCCTCATACAGACAAGGCATCACCATTCTGGCTCTCCATATTTTTCTATCTCATCTCCTTCATCAGCAAGGATGAGACTATTTCATCAAACAAAAAGGCAGTTTCATTGCTACCTATTGCAATAACCAGACTATCCCATGAATCTAGTAGAGAACACAACAAATTGATGCACTTATCTTCATCTAAAATTTTAATATCAACAGATAGTAACTGACTTACCACTATATTAAATGCATTCAGATGCTCTGTCACCAAGTCTCCATCGTTCATCCTCAGGTTATACAACTTTTTTCATAGGAACAATTTATTCACTAGGGACTTAGATCGGTACAAAGTCCCTAGCTTGTCCCACAAAGACTTCGTCATAACTTCCCTTGATACATTCAACAACAATGAATCTGAGACACACAATCGTATTGTGCTCTTAGCCTTTCGATCTAACTTTTTCCATTCTTCATCGGACACTACTGTTGGTTTAGTACCTAGATCTATCACGATCCACTGATCTTCATCCACCAAAAAATCCTCCATCTTGAGTTTCCACAACTCAAAACTTTGTCCATTAAATTTCTCGATCCCTATCTTTCTACTACTCGCCATCTTCTTTCACCACTAGAATCAATCCCATAGATATCCCACTGAACATGGTCTACCATAGGCCCGCGTGAAACCCCTCAGCAACAAAGGCATCCCCTTGAAGCCAAAATAGCTTTGATACCAAACGTAGGTTTTAACCCCATACAGAAATTACATGCATACAAATTCTAAAACATAGAAAATAAACAATGCGAGAGCATAACACATAAAACACATGTACACAAATATTTTTCCCTAGATCCCAAAAGTGGGACTACGAGCTTGAATTTTCATTATGTCCCTTTCAATGTTACAATACATATTTATACATGTGGAAGCATCCAATACCATGGACCGAAAACCATTACATCCAAAACCATGGACCGAAAACCATCGGGTCCAAAACCATGTGCGAAAATCATGCACAAAACCATAGGTGGGTCTGCCTAACCTAACATAGGGTCCAAATCAAAGGTTTTCCATGGTGCTACCCCAAACCCCGTATAGTGGGGTTACCTACACCCCTCAAACCCCCTATGAGACCCCCTCTATGCAATCGGCACAACGAAGCAGGGGCTCCACCCCCCCTGGCCTCTCGGTTAACTACGTGGGCTAGTCATCGAAAGAATATAACACAACTGAAGATGAACTTGAAGAACTAGAAATTAGTGACAGAACTACCACCATCTTGGAAGTCAAGAAAGTTTTGACTAAAATAAATCTCATTGATAAATTAGAAGAGAGATCTGAAATGTTAGAGCCAGGAGTGAACAGGATTTCCAATGGGATTGAAGCATTAATTCAGAAAGGATTTCATTGCATACATGTTATTAATGATAAACTGATTACTCAAGAAGACTATGTTTTGAAGGTGAAGGAAGTGGGCAGAAGCAGTATAAAATTCAATAGTATAAGAGCAGGCATGACAACAAGAGAATTCTTAGAGATTATGGAAAATGACTTCTATATCCAGAATGAGGTAAAACATGTCTTCATAGTAAAGCCCACATTTTCAAAATATACTGAGGTTCATGAGATTTATCTGAGGGTAATTAATTTAAGCATTGTAGATGAAAAAAGTCGGGAAGAACTATGTGATTTACTAGATTAAAAGTAATTCAGATGCAACCAGCACATTAGCTAGCACAAAAACTAGCACAACAACCATCACATCAGCGCAACATATTTTTAGGCTGATTCAACAACCGAATCCACCAATACATAACCACCTCTTCATGCATCTGTCTATCTTTCCTATGTTTCCGCCAAACACCAATTTTATTGTTTATGATTATGCTAATAATACACTATCGGTGGAGACCATGATTTTGTTCTTATTTTGTAAATATTTTTATGAATACTTCATAGTATGAAGTATTAAGGGTTGATTGTCAAATATACTTTTCATCTACAAATTGTAATTTCCCAGTTGCTGGAACCATCAATAATACAAGGACATTTTCATAGGATTCATGTGGTGTATGAAATGGTGATGATTTTCTTCAGTTTATGTGTTTGATCATTTTTTCCATACTTTGTTATCTCTGAAAATCTTAATTAGATAACGTAAATTGTTATGAATAGGATATGTTGCACAAAGCACCCTGTTCTGGATGTTAGTAATTTACATGTTTTCTGCTGAAATCAAATTAAGGAATTATTCATTTCTCCTTAGTTTCTACTGAATCTCACATTTCTTCGATTTTATAATCCATTAAAAATTATGAAAGATCCAACTAGTGCAACCTAGCCTACCCTGTGAAACTCCTTCAAAGTTTGATGCAGATACAGTCAATATTTAGACTCCATAGCCCAATGGAATTATAACAATTTAATCAACCAAATAATCCAATAAAAAACAATCAGCACAGTAATAACTAGCCTAAAATTCATATCTAAAATATAGCTAAAATTTTGAGAGAGATCCGTCTCTGAAGCTAGCAGGGCTAGATCCCAACTTCCAAAGTGGTTTTGATGTTGTCCTATGTGTTTACTCCCTCAACCTCAAAAATACACAACGACAATAGTGTGGACCCTAAGCACCCATGAAACCTATCTTTCTAACAGGCTGATCAATACTATGTGAATAATTCCCATTACGTTTTGTGCCATGGTTCCATGAGGCCATGTCATATCACCAAGGAAAATGATTAGTTCTTTATATCTTAAGCTACATCACCATATAAATGTTCCTATATGACTGGTACCCAAGGGTCAATTCTTTATTCCTTGATGTTGTGATCATGATGTCATCGAGCCACACGAAAGCCCATGAGGGGTGCCATGTGTTACCATATTTGATACTTTTGACTAACCAAATTGTGCTAAATCACCATGCCATGTGGTGGCCTTTAATGGCACTACATCATCACACTGATGTTAGAGAGATGATGTGTCATGCTAACTTTGAAAGAGTGGAACATGCCATCCATTAGTAGGTTAACATCATAATAAAACTACATCTTCTAGTGTGCCATCATCAGGTTGGTCCATTATAATTAATTAAACCTCATGTATCTTTTCCATCATTTTTCCATTGACCTATTAGGTGTGTCGTTTATTTGAATGAGAGATGCACGCTATTTAATGACATTAAGCAGTGTAAAACCTTGCACTACTATGGCCATTGATTTCTCTATTTAATGGTAGATCCATGATGGAATTTCCCACTATTTAACAAATTAAATCTTTGGGTTTCTTCCGTAAATATTTCTCCCTCAATTAACACTAAAACTTTAACTGGCCATAAATTATTATTTCGGAGGATTTTTTCTAAATATGATATACCATTGGAAAAGTGTTGATGATATCTACACAACCGTACTATTAGTAGTATCTTTTGAGCATCATAACTTCAGAAGTTTTTTAATAAATTCAAGAACATATATATTTATATGATGAGAGCTTGTGAAAGATCTAGTTGTCATATGACTTCATAATGGACCATCCTACTTGTTTAGTAATCAAAGATGGTAATTCTAGTCTTGTCTAAAATTTCCCATTTGACACGAATGAATCTTGTTGTCATCAATGAAAAGGCTAATTGTAAAAAGACCCTTGAAGAATTGACAAATATGGATATAATAACTATGGATGTAATTCATAGAACACTCTTACTATATGAGCTAATGGTAAAGGAGGAAAAAAACAGAATCAAGGAAGCAACATTCCATGTATCCAAATAAGGGAAAAAACATGAAAGTCAAGAAGACCCCAACATTGATTAAGAAGAAGACAAATTGGTTAGAAATTTGAAAAGAGGAACTAGAAAGTTCAAAGGTATGCTTCCTTTCAAGTGTTTTGAATGTAGAAGAATACGAAATTATGCTTCTAAATTTCCTTATGAAAAATTGAATGATAGTGATGACAAACAAAGGTTGAAATATAAGATTGAAAGGACGAATCAAGTTGATCAGAAGAATAACTTCCTCTTAAAAGAAGAGAAAAATTATGAAAGCAGTGAACATTTTACTGGTGATGAAAGAGATAATCTATTGTTCTTCATCGAAATAGAAGAACCTGAAGTAGAAATTGACTATGAAGGAGAACATAAAGTGAAATGAAAGAAATAAAAACTCGTAGAAAGAGGGAAGTTCAATTAATGCAACAATTCCAAAAGAAAGATCTAAATGAAGAAACCATTATTTCTCTCAAATTTGAGTTAGAAGAAGGTAAAAGGATAAAGGAGTTTTTGTGAGAATAACTAAATGATAAAGAACAGCTTTGTGAAAGGCTAGAAGAGGAATTTTGTATTTTGAAATAATAATTGGAACAACTCAAATACAACCTAAATTGTCTCAGAGGGAATGTATCTTTGGGTCATATTTTCAGGATGCAAAGATATCCTCTCACCAAAAGAGATCTTGGTTATTGAAAAAGTTGGAAAACATCCACGAGTAAAGCTCTTCCAAACACATTAAATGGAGACCATCACATTAATCTTGATTGGACGTTCATTACATCTAACAACAATGAATATCTTAGGAAGATTATAAATCAACCCAAGAATGTTCATTTCAACATTTGTAATGATGGTCTAAATGATCCTAGGAATGAATAGGGTACATCTAATTAACAAAAACAAAGGAAATATAATAAAATATTGGAACTCCGTATGACATAAAATCTTCAAAATCATTAGAATCTATAGATGGATGAGGCTATTCCAAGGAAGAAATTCAGAAGATCAAGATCACCGTATAATGACACATACCAAAATAAGTTCTTTGGTTATTGTTTTTCACGCCCCATTTTTTTGCACAAAGCATAGGATTATAGAACCTATGATATGATCTGTTACAAAGGATATAAAAAAATACCCAAAAAAATACATATGGGTCAAATTAAAAATATATCATATGGTTCATTTCCACAAATTTTGAAGCCTAATGTTGTGTTACGTATTTCACAATGAAGGACAAACAACACGTGAGTACAAACTCAACTTCAGATGGCATAAGAGAGAGGGAATACCTACTAATATAGGAATTAACTATATGGGATGGATAATGAGATAGGAAGAACCATGGTCAGATATAATCCCCTTGTTGAATGCTTCTTCAATATTATAACTATTTGAAATGGAAGTTGAAGAAGAAATGCAGGAAAAATGATCACTTTGATATGTGGACAATAGTATGCTAACAAGAAAGTTAATGACGAGTGATAGGTATAGATTACATTTTAACATAATTGGAAAATGTAAATTGAATATGATATGTTATATGTAAAATAAGTCCAACGCTCGTGACAATAAGCAAGGAGAGTAAGACTACAATATTACAATAGTATAAGGATAGATGAAAATGTGTATTAATAGATGGAAGCATTATAATAGCTTTACCCATTTCCTACCCTCATGCTGATTTATGGTTGAATATTCCTCCCTCAGGCCTTTCCAACACTATATCGCACTTTCCAAAACCCCTCCTAAATGGGAATTTGTGGTCATTTGAAAATTAGCATTGGGAAATGGACCTAAGCTATTGGGAAAACTACACAATCATCAGATGTGTTAAAGAATTTGAAACCTCTTGGATGATCCATGATTTAGTGATCCAAACTATAGAATCTAGTGGACAAACTTGTATAAGGTTTAACATAGTTAAAGCTTGAGAAACTATGTTAAGATTTTATGAATCAACCAATGAAAAAAATAAATGAAAAATAAAGGATGTGTCAATTTCTCTGAACATTAACCTTTCATATCGAGCCTATTCTATTATGACATGTAGAAATTATTTATTGGATCACATGCAAGTGATGTATCCCTCCTATAGAGTCATCTATGAGGTCACAACAGAGAAAAAAACATGCAACTCGATTGGTCAAAGGAGATGATGTAACAATAAGGATGTTGTAGCATTTACAGCGATTGACGCATAATCACGATGATGCCATTAGGATGACATGGAACCTTCAGGGACTACCACATCACAAGTAGAAATGGTGATTTCTGACTAGCCAATCACTTGAAAATGTGTGGATCCTAGCATCCCTCATGGGCTACCACATGGAATGATAAAATAATGTTAATGTCATCATGCTAATGACCATTGACAATTAGGGACAAGCTCACATGACAACAAAGTATGTTGTCATTGGTTAACACCTTATATTGGGGGGCCATGATGTATGACATGGTCATATATTATGGTCACAATAGCCCAAGGGATAAGAGTTATATGTTTTGAAATTGGTCGTGTAGTTAGCATAACTAATTTAATGTCCTTGTTTGGTGGCATGATCGATGGGCCTACATTCAGCATTGATACACCCTAGGACCACATGATTCTGTATATATATGTACATGATTGTGGCTACATAGAAGCATCGAGTGAAATTGAAACACACACAAAATATAATACTTCTAAGATCTACAGTTGGCATGATTGGCTTCAGTTCTCCATTGAGGTTTGGATGTATCTTTTAACCCTGTGGTAATATTCTTACAATATGTAACGTGAACTCTACTCTTTAGCTGTACAATGCTTGTATACTATGAACCACATAGTGAATGGTTAATCCATTTTACCTGACATAATTTTTTTTTGAGCGGTAGGCCAAGGTGGAGTTTCAGTGAGAATTAAAATGACGAACTATCTAATTGTATGACCATAATATAAGCTTAGACAGATTGGACTATCTATTTCTGTATGATCACAAATATTGTAAGTCAAGTTAATACTTGAGATCCAACTTGCTGCTCTACCCTTCTGATCCAATTAACCTATAAAAAATAGTTTTGGAAGGATGAGATAATGAACAAAAAACCATAGTGCAGTTGTTAATGAACTTAGGTCACACAGTAGAGGTTGCATGTTCAAATTTGGTCGCCGACACTGTTAGAAATTTAATTTTTATTTTTCCCTACCAACGTACTATTTGTCAAACAATTGGGAGGTCAAAAGGTACTTTTCTCCAAATCCATACATATAAAATGGTTGTTTTGTATAGTTCACCCTGAAAGTGTGATTATGTAGAAAAATTAATTTAATTTTTTTATTTTATATTGTTCTTAGGGGCTTTTGTGCTCATTTCAAAGGCATATTTGATTTTGGAAGAATCATGATGATTAAGGTTCAATAATGAACAATTTTTAAGTCATGAAAATCCTTGATGATATAATTTTAATGTCATGGATCAATGTTATCTGTTTTGGGGGCTTATGAGTAGGTCGCAGTAAATTTCATGTGTATGGTCAAATTGATGGAACCTACTTTGACCGGCACTAATATAACCAATCTAATAAATCCATATAACAATGGATTTGGACCTTGTCAATTCCAAATAATATGAAAAACCCATACCCTTCCTTCCTTCATTAAAATGGGAATTTTCTTTCCGACTTAGCAATCTTAACACAAATCCCGACACAATTACATGAATTCTATAGGATTGGTGCAAGTACAACTTTTTTCAATGATTCCTTACAAATCCATATTTAACCATTTCTTATTTCACTAGTCCATTAACATGTCTTGAATAACAATTTCATCCTCTAAACTGTGCAATATGAAGCAAGCCAAAAGGAGTGTTGGAGAAGAAATGCAGTCCTCCAAAAATAAATAAATAAATTCAACCATCGATATGAAATGATTTGTTAGAATTTGTTTCTAATCAATTTTGTAGTCACTACAAAATAATCTTGTAGTGCTTTTCACTATAGGATAATTTCGTAGTGAACTATTAAATTTTTGTACAACAATTTCGAGGAAGATAAAATGACTGAATTCTTTACCAAACTGATTATCCATGAACCTTGGCTTGCTTCTCAACACAGTAAATGATTTAAAATTCCATTCTTCACCGGTATTTTCAATACTAACTCCAATTTAACGATAATAAAACTAATCTAAAAGGGTTTTAACTATATTTGAAATGGGGTAATATATTTCACTCTAACAACACTCAAATTGGTGTACAAACCATGCATTTTTTGTCTCAGAATAGAGTGGAATTCCTCCATGAGGTTTTGAAAACATTACAACAAAATAAAAAAGATAAATGAACAATCACACAATAATTGAAGCTACATACTCTCAAATTGATCAACACTTACAGGATTAAAACTAAAAATAATAATGGTTCACAAGAAGAAACTGGTTCATTATAGCCACAAAGTTTTGACTCAGTTAACAAGCACACAACTTACAACTCAATTGTTGTCCATTAGGCAATTCACATAAAAATACCTTATGGTTCAAAAACATTGGAAAGTACATGCTTCTGCAAAACTTCAAAACCATATTTACACATAGAAATAATGAGTTCCTCTATTATCCTCCCTCTTGACTCTCCCTCTCTTCATCGCCTCACCTCAGGAACTTCTCAAACATTATTTTCCTATTGTTTCCCAAAAGAAGCTGACCATAACAACCAAGAATAACAAATTAGAATCATTTCCCCTCCTCCACAAAATGAGGGAAACTAAAAGCTATTTTTTACATTAGAAAATCACTACAACTTATTCTTTAAAAAAAAAACTTCCTGCTAAATTAAACATTTAAAATTTGTTAATAAATTTATTCCCAACTTTTCCTTGTGACCATCTAATCACATTAGTAAGATCTTGTCCATTCTTCATCAAATTTTGTAGTCATCCTATGCACTTGCGTCATACTCCCAAGGTGAAAACGATTCATGGTCTCCTGACCATGTGTTGATGAAGTGAATATTCCTCGATCCCAAACTTTATGTCATTGTCGGTCATTTACCTTACCAGTCACTATTCTACTATTTTATTCTTCATCCTTCTAGTTTCCATATTTTATGTTGTAGTCTTCCTCCTTCCTTGTTGATGAAATCTTGCTCTACTATCTACAACATGTAATCCTTTATCCACCTTTGCTTTGCATATCTCTTCTATTGAGGCTTCTTCATCATCAACTTCTTAGTTTCTCTATTTAAACATCTAGTTCATACATCTCTTTACAAATTTTTTCCATTTGTAGCTATATCATTCATTGTATATAAGAATTTAAATATTATTATCTTCTTCCTCTTCAAAACACATCTCTCCGCATATAAGAAATTCATATGTCTTATTCCTTTCTTCCTCACAACCAAACCATTGTTGTCTTCTTTAGAATTTTCCACTCTCACTTTATCCTTCATCTTAGAAATATTGTGTTGCATGGGATCTTCTTCATATTTTTTGGAATTTTTTGTTGCTCATGCCCACTATTTGTTGCATTCCTTCCTCTTCTATACCATTGTTTTGTGTTACTTTATTAAGATCCTTTTCTTTAGCTCAGATTAAAAATTCCGAATGGTTTTATCACATGTCGTTGTGTAGACACATATCCAAAAATTCCATTTCTTCCTCAAGGTATTTGAACATTAAGTTTGAATGTTCACCCTGTGACTCTATCAATAGTTTACACTCATATTTTTGTATCAAATTTTCCAGCACCAAGATTTCTTCATCAAATTTATTAAGAATTACATATGAATTGTTTTCTTCGTTTCTCCTTTGGTTGTTTCCACAAGTCAATTTCACTTTTTTTTGCTAAAACATACTCCTACAAATATCTCCTAGAAATTACATTTTGTACATTCTCATTACAAAATATACACTTTGGAACATAAATAAAATTATGTTCATTCAGCTTCATCCTTGTGACAATTTTCAATAGTTGTCTTTATTTTTGACTTGTGCAACATGCAAACACACATAATTTTCCAATTTCAAAACAATAAGTATTTGTTGCCTCATTTGATGCTTCTTGCACAATTTCTTCATGTTGATCTTTAGTCTCTAAGAAAATATCAGACTCCCAACCAGTCCCACATTGTCATCTTCTTCATTGCTATCACCCTATCCAAGGATGGATCCATGTTCCACTATAAAAATTCACATTGTCTCTCTCTATCTAAGTATCCTTAACGAATCTCTGATCAGATGCCTCATCCATGTAACTTATTAACTGACCATTGGATTGCTTTTCCAAATTCTATTCCTCAATTATTTCAAAATTTTTCTAGCCACTCCTTCATTTTCTCTTGTAGATACTTATTTATTTTTCTCAGCTCTTCCTTTATCTCAGTTATCTCCTTCTCCCTCTCTTCATCACTCATTCATTTTTTTGAAATTTCTCAGCCTCCTTCCTTATTTGAACCCGTCATATGACCAAAAATAAGCATATTTTCCTTCTTCTTCTTCTCTTGTGAGCTCTCCTTTTTCACCTATGAATTACAAGCATTTACCTCATATCAAAATCTATACCTACTAACAATACCTCACCAAGCTTCCTCCAAAGATGACCTTCTAGTATTTTTGATTCCTTATCTAGAACCTTCTCTTCAAAATTCTACCCACAATGACTGTGGAACTTCCCTCTGACAACTTCTACTTAACTACTACCTGTTGGAAGTTTTCCTTCTTCTGGTTCTCTACAGCAAAACCTTTTCTCCTTCCTCTAGAGTAGACTTTCTCTGGAGCTTCAAATCTTTTAGGCTTCTCTAATTGCACCTACTCATCATCTCTTAAGAAACTTTTTTTTTGACATCCTGCCTCTTTCTTCAGCAATCCATCTTACTATGAGGTTTTATCACAATCCTCCTATCTTTTGAGAGCAGAATTTCTCCCTCTTCTCTTTTATAGCATTATTGCATGTCTAACTAGTTCCACTTATTTGTATTGATATTTTCTTAAACCTCACTATCCAAATATCCATTGAACATACATTTTTGTTGTTGCAGTCTAATATCCTTTAACTTAGAAATTTCTACGTTTAGATCCACCTTCAAAAAAACCTGACCTACTTCATCCCTAAGTATATTTCCTTTCATAGGTTGTCATTGCTTCCTTGAAACTTCATAACTTCAATCATGCAATTGTGAGTTTCAAAATCAACTACAAATTGGAAACAAAACAAAAATTACCTGAGTCAAATTTCTAATTATAATTCTGCTCCATGTTTGTCAATCTCACTTCCAAACTTTGCTTGATGCTGAATTGTTTGGCTATGATACCACTCGATGTCACCTACTCACGTTGATGCCAATATCACCAATCTACTCAATCCATATAGAAATTGATCTATCTAGAATGCATCCATACCTTTCTCTGTGTTTTC
Organism: Pinus taeda; assembly: GCA_000404065.3. Lineage (NCBI taxonomy): Eukaryota > Viridiplantae > Streptophyta > Pinopsida > Pinales > Pinaceae > Pinus > Pinus taeda. The sequence continues at coordinate 6,611 of APFE031561223.1, read as the reverse complement.
AAAATGGGAATTATGTTTTCCACTTAGCAATCTTAACACAAATCCGAACACAATTATGTGAATTCTATATAGTTGTCGCATCTACAACTTTCTCCAACAATTGCTTGCAAATTAGTATTCCACCATTTCCTGATTCACCAGTCCATAAATAGATCCTGATTAAAAATTTCATCCTCTAAACTTAGAAATATGAAGGAGAAAAAAGGATATTTAAAAATTTTAATATAGTCCTTTAAAAATAAAAAATAAAATTCACTATCGCTATTAAATGATTTGGCAGCATCTATTTCTAATCAACTATGGAGTTGCTACAAGATAATTTGGTAGCACACTGTTAAACTTTTGTACAACAATTTCGAGGAAGACAAAACTAATCGATTCCTTTCCAAAACGAATCTCCATGACCCCTGGCTTGCTTCTCAAGACTAGAAATTATTTCCTTTGCATTTATTCACCAAGATTTGCACTGGTAACTTGAATTTATAGTCATAAAAGCAATATAAAAGGGTTTTAATGATATTCAAAATAAGGTACTATATTTCACTATAACAACACTCAAATCATTGTTAAAATCATTCATTCACTGCCCTAGAACATAATGAGAATTCCTCCATGGTGTTTTGAAACTATTACAACAAAATGCAAAATTGAAATGAATAGTCTATCAATTATGAAGCTACAATGTTCATATTATTAATGTAAATTGAGTCAACAAACTACAAACTCTCAAACTGATCAACACACATAGGAATATAATTGTAAGCAATAATGGTTCACAAATACAAGTTGATTTAGTGTAACCACGTAGTTTCCTTCATTTGACAATGAGACAAGTTGTAGCCGAATTGTTGTTCATTACACCATTCATAGATAAATACATTTCGGTTCACATAGATTGGAAAGTATAGGTGTCTACAAAACCTTAGAATTGTGGTTACACAGAGAAGCACAACATTCCTCTCCTCTCCTCTCTCACATCTCCTTCTATCTTCATCTCCTCACTTCACAAACTTTCCAGAGACTCTTTTCTTATTGTTTCCCAAAAGAAATTGGCTACAACAACCAAGAGTCACAAAAATGTGAATTGCTTCCCCTTCTATATAAAATAAGGGAAACTGAAAATAATTTTTTACATTAGAAAATAACTCCTCCAACTTATTATTACAAAAACCAAAACTCACTACTAAATTAAACATTTTAAATTTCTTGAAAAAATTTTTGCCAACTTTACCATCTGACCATCCTATCACATTAGTAAGCTCTTGTGAAGGTTATGTCAAATTTTTTGCTGAACCAATGCATCCACATCACAAAATAATTTTTAGGGTAACTTTTATGTGATTAGACTGAAGAACATGTTTCAATAGTGCATGGACAAGATATGCCAAGTTAATGAAAAAATTATAACAACAATCGTACGATAAATTTAAATATTTATATTGGTTGAAGAGGATGTGGATAACATTTGAAATATTGTGAAAAGTGGTCTGCATGGAGTTAAGCAAGGAAATCAGTGCCTCCAAAGAGATTGGTGTCTCAATTAGGTTGTAGCCTATTGGAGGTGGTTTCTTACACATTTTTTGAGCTTGGTTACTTAATATAGTGGTAGCCTACCAAAAGTAGTTTCTCTCACATATTGGGGGTGAGTACCTCTAGCAGGTTGGTCCCTAAAAACCTATGTAATCAATTGAATAAGGATAAGAAAAATATTTTATTTTTTCTCCCATAAGGGTTTGCATGTAAAAGTTTGTGTCATATTTGTTTGATGTAATGATGGCTTCTGATGCATTATTTAACTTATAATTATGCTACAAATTGTTATGATTCATTGGTACATGTTTTTTTATGAATGAAAAGTCTTGAAATGATAATTCTTCCACAACATTGATTCAACCCCCCCACCTGCATCAGTGTTATCTTTAAACTAACACCCAAGATACACCAAACATTGTTGTGAAAGCTCACACTTATTTGTTTCTTCTAGTAGTTTGAGCTTCTTGAATGTCTCCAACACCAACATCAAATGTGATGTGTGCCCCTCCTAGGTGGAAATGTATACGAGTATATCATCAAAATAGAAAATAATGAATGAATCTATGAAAGGGAACAACATATCATTCCTCCAGCTCATAAATATACTTGATGCATTGTATATACAAAATTGCATGACTAACCACTCATACAAAGCCTACTTGGTTTTGAAGGTTTTCTTTGAAGTATATTCTTCTTTGACTCAGATCTAGTGATATTCATACATTAAGTCCAACTTGGAGAAGTATTTGGTTTTCTTCATTTTATCTAGGAGATCATCTATCATGGTCAAGAGTTACCTCAACTTAACCATAATTTTATTTAATGGCATATAATCAATATACATATACAAAGTCATATATGCCTTTGGTGTAATGAGGATGGGTGACCAGAACAGTGAGGTACTTGGTCGGATGAAACCCTATTCTAGTAGATTATATAATTTCTTCTTCTCGTCACTTGCTTCTATAAAGGACTCCTTATACAACCCAATGTTTAGAATTTATGAGTCTAGAAACAACTAAATCTTGTTCTCTTATTTCCTATTATGAAATCACACTTTAGGCTCATGTAACATGCCCATGTTTTCTTGTACCAACTCTTCTAGCTATTTTTTTCATTACATCCCTCCAACGATGAATTTGATCTAACTGACTTTTTTATAGGATCATTTTCTCTTCTAAACATTAAAACATAATTCTTTGCAGAAATGATTAGCTTCTTGGCTTGGTTGGTAGTTATCAACAATATTTTGGACTCTCTTGTGCATGTTAATGTTGAATGATTTTCCATCCTTAATGAGGTGTTACTAGTTGGCCCTTCGCATGAATATTACATCCTACATGAACATGTAGTGACTTCCGAGCAACACCTCACATACATCAAGGGGAATCACATCTAGTTCTACTTCATCAATGAAATCAACATTGATAGCCAATTTGATTTTGCATTGTTTGTTTAAAATCATTTTTGCATCATTATTACCCATCCTAATGGATATGATTTTGGATGATCATAAACTTACAATCCTGATTCCATTACTATCTCTATTGAAACAAGATTTTCCTATGATTTTGAGTCCAAAAAAGCATCATTCTTTGTCTTCTTGACCTCTGTCTTTATATCAAAGATTATATTATTTTTAATCTCTTATTATTCTTGAAATATACCCAGATTCATCTCCTTGTCAAGGAATATTTTAGGGCTAATATTCACACGTGGGCTAATTTTCGATGATTTTTTGAAAAAGAAGATTCATAAATTTCGATTATTTTGAAAAATGATTCAACAAAATGTTATTATATAAGATCATTTTACCTTAAAAATTCCTAGAATTTTGTATATACCATATAAAATAATTATATATTTTAATAATTGTACAAAAATACCACTAGGTAGTTCACATTTTGCATATTAGGGACTAGTAAGATGCTACACAGTTTCTAAAATTTATCATAATGTTTATTGCTTAAAATTTTCTTTCTCCTTCTACATTAATGTAAAAACAATATTCACATCCATATTTGGGTGTATTTCCACGTATTTGTTTCAACCAATGCTTGTAATATTTTTCTTCATAGTACTATGTTTTTCTTTGGGATTAGGTTTCAATGCAACTTCGAACACTTCTCCTTTGTATGTTATAGTGGTTGTTGCGATCTTTTCACTAGTGTGTTTTAGCATTTATTATTTTAGCTTTCCCTCTATTCCAGTTCTTCTTCCCATACTTCGAAGTTTCCTTGTTATCCTTCTACTTTGAGTCGATCTGATTTTCTCCTAACCTATGCTCTTTAGGAAGTATTCATGTAAGCATCTCATTCATAAATGTAGGGTTGAATAACATCATTTTTTTATGAAAATGGTTGTGTAGATCCCCAGGATACTTGAAAAGTACATTAGGTTGCTTGCGGAGATACACAATATTATCGAAATATTTCTAAATCATGTGGTGTGCTCCTCCACACTCTTCACTTGTCTCAACTTGAAGTAATAACACTAGATTGAATTTTACTACACGGACCCAATAGGATAAAATTATGACTTTATGATGGTCTTGAAATCCTCTCACTTCATCACCAAATGATTTCCTTCCAACCTTAGGTGTTTGTGCAACTTGCCCTCCAAGTTAGGCTATGGCCCTCTAATTCCAGCCAAGAAAATGTTTTTTTAACTCCTCGTTTATATGGTGAACACTAAAATAAACTTCTAATTCTTGAAGCTAGTGATTTAGCTTGTTGGGTCCCTATAATACTAGTGATTACACCATTACTATTGTAGTTGTACCCCTTATTAATATTGTTCTGCCCCTATTGTCCCCATATTGTTATTATTGTGCCCCATAGAATCCCTCTATTGTTATTTTGTGGCTTTATATTATTATTGTTAGGTCCGGCTGGGTTATATTGTGACTCCTTAGACTCCTATATATAGAAAGGAGATTTTATCATTTGAATCATCCAAGAATTGGTTCATTTTATGTAATGTAAAGGAGGTTTCCCCCAAAAGTGGCTAAATTCTAAGGCATTGATCTATCTTTCTATCTTTTCTTGAGCTGATTCATAACATTTGGTATCAGAGCTTTGGATTCTAGGGTTTTTGCTGCTCCTACCAAACAGGTCATCGTGGCATTTTCACTATAAATTTTTTTTGCGATGTTTCAGAAGCTAAACAAAAAACCCATTTGATAAGACATCACATTGAATCTCAAGTTTGAATTTCAGAGCTTTTTGCGCTATATTATCGGAGATATGAACTGAGGAAGTTGGTCCTTTTGCAGACTCCTGAATTACATTCAAAACAGGTGACCTGGGGAAAATCGTCATAACTTTCTCTCTGTGCATTATATTGAAATTTGGTCAGAAGGTATAGAAAGAGGACGGACGGTAGTTTCTTGTGTATATTTTTCAGAGCCAAAGGTCAAAACAGGGACATGTGGCATGTCGTACAAGTTCACTCTACTGAATTAGTCTATAATCAGGTCACTGTGGGAGATTTGGTATACCTCTTCATTGGAGAATCCAATTGCAGTCAGACTGGTGGCATTTAAAAGAGGACACAGAGGGCTACCGCAAGTCACAATTTCAGAACTGGATGATCCGAAATTACAGAGATACATCAGAGGCAATATCGAGCTCCTACAAAGTGAAAAAAGGTGTGTATATTTTTTAAATGTTGGCTTAAGCTTGGTTTGAAAAATTATTTTGAAGGAATTCGAAGGGCATAGTGAAGCATTATTATGAATAATTGATTCCCCAAAGAAAGAAAATGGAAACACCTAGTAAGCGACCTGAAAGCTCTAGCATGAATCATGAAGAAGAGGAAGAAATGCAACATGATATATCAAAATTACGAGACCAAATGCAACAAGTGTCAGTTGCACAAAAGCGAATAGAATCTAAGATGGATTGTTTAAAGAAAGGTGTAGAAGCTAAGATGGATGATTTGAAGATAGATTTGAAGACATGCATGGAAGAATTGAAGATAAATATGAATAAGTTGCTACAAGAAAGGGCCACTAAGGTTGAAAGGGTAGTAAAGGAAACTCATGATGAGAACAAAATAAATGTTAATCATGATTCCATAGACTCTAATGTTGGATTGAAGACACACCATATTCCAAAGATCGATATGAGGAAGTTTGATGGCAAGGATCCCGCAACATGGATGTTACAGATGGAGCAAATTTTCAATCTCAATAATGTGCAAAACAGAAAAGGTACGTATGGCAACTTTATATTTGGAACCAAATCAGTTTGTATCGTATCAATGGCTTTGCTCTTGTAAAAAAATCATCACTTGGGCAATTTTCATGGAAGAATTGATAGCATATTACGAGGATACAAAAAGCAACACTTTTCTTAGCCAATTGATAAGTCTCGAACAAAAGGGTTCAATAATAGAGCACATTGAGGAGTTCCAAAAATTGAACATAAGGGTAAAAGATATTCCATAGGAGCATAGGATTGATGTGTTCATAGGGTCTTTAAAGGATAATATCCAACATGATGTTTGCCTTTGGGAAACCTGATTCATTAGAGAAGGCATTCAGGTTAGCAAGAAAAATGGAAAGCAAAATTATGGCAACCAGGAAGCATACCACTCACATCTATAAAGATGGAAGTCTTGTTGTCGCTAGCCTTCCACAACTTATAAGGTTGACACCACAACAATTGGAAGAAAAAAGAGAAAAAGGGCTTTGTTACAGTTGTGATAGCAAATACACTAAAGGACATAAGTGTGCTGAGAAGAAATTATTCTACATAGATTGTGAAGAGGAAGAAGAAAAGGAGCAAGAAAGGTCAAAAGATGAGGATATACTCCAGGAACAAAGCCTAGATGAAGAACAAATGAATCCGGACATATCTTGTAATGCATTGGCAGGAATTACCACTCCTCAAACCATCAAGATAGAAGGAAAAATCAAGAAGAAAAAGGTAATAGTGTTGATTGATTTAGGAAGTACTCACAATTTTATTCATTGTAAGGTAGCAAAAGAATTGAATTGCTTCTTATATCCAGCACCAGAGTGTCAAGTGATGGTTGCAAATGGAGGAACAATAAATTGCTCTGGAAAGTGCCAT
>APFE031561204.1:5889-45920 GCA_000404065.3 Pinus taeda | reverse complement strand
CCAAATCCTTAACCAATAGGATTCTCCTGAAGCGATAGTTGTACAGTTTGTGAATGAAGGAAGGTACATCGATTGTTGATCATTTAAATGATTTTAATACTCTTCTTATGCAATTACAAAGTATAGAAGTAAAAATTCAATCCGAGGATAAAGCTATTACTTTATTGTGATCGATGCCCGAGTCATGGGATCATTTTGTTACTTCTATAAGTCTTAGTTCATCAGAAACTATTGAGTTTGATGATGTAGTTGCATCTTTATTATCGGAAGAAACAAGGAGAAGGTTGCATTCCGAAACCTCTACATCAGAAGCTATGATGGTTAGAGGTTGTTCGAAAGAAAGATGCCCTAGGAAGCTGAGTGATTCACGTTCAAAGTCGAAAGGGAAGAAGAGTAAGCTAAAGTGTTGGTTTTGTGGCAAATCAGGGCATTTAAAGAAGGACTGTTGGAAGCGACAACAACAAACTTCTAAAGCATATTCTTTGACAGAGAAGAAGGAGGCAAATACGACAGATACAGATACGACATCTAGTTCAAGTATGAGTGATGAAGTATTATCAATTAATGTGTCAAATCATGATCAACATTGGTTGTTAAATTATGGTGCATCAAACCACATGTGTATCTATAAAGAATGGTTTAAGACATATAAATCAATTAATGATGGAGTTGTGTGCATGGGTAATGATGTAACATGTAATATTGTGGGGATTGGGAGCATACAACTACAAATGTTTGATGGGACAACAAAAATATTAACTGATGTGAGGCAGGTACCAGATTTAAGAAAAAATTGATTTCATTAGGGGCACTTGATTCAAATGGATATAAAACTGTAATTCAACGTGGAGTAATAAAAATTTATAAAGGCATTTTACTAGTTATGAAAGCTAAGAAGATAGGAAATCTATTTTAGTTAGAAGGAAGTACAGGGTCACAGTTTGTGTCTATGGTGTCTGAACATGACAATAGTTCCATTCACTTGTGGCATCAAAGATTGGGGCATATGAGTGAAAGAGGGTTGAAAATTTTGGTTGATCGCAAGTTACTTCCAAATCTAAAGTCTGGAAAGTTAGATTTCTGTAAGCATTGTCTGTTTGGAAAACAAAGTAAACAAAAGTTTAAAATAGGCAAACATACTAGTAAAGGAATACTTGATTATATCCATTCAGATGTCTGGGGTCTAGCCCCTACAACCTCATATGGTAGTTCGTCATATTTTGTATCATTTATTGATGACTTTTCTAGGAAAGTGTGGGTCTACATGTTGGAAAGGAAGTCTGATGTGTTTTCAGTTTTCAAGCAGTTTAGAGCATTGGTAGAAAACAGCACTGGTAGAACAATAAAGTGTTTAAGAACTGACAATGGTGGTGAGTTTACTTCCAAGGAGTTTGACAGCTATTGCAAGGATGCAGGGATCGAGAGACATAAGATCACGGTTTATACTCCTCGGCAAAATGGATTTGTTGAACACATGAACAGGACTCTTCTAGAGAGAGCAAGGAGTATGTTGAGTAATGTCGAGTTGCAAAAGGAGTTGTGGACGGAAGCGGTGGCAACAACTTGTTATGTGATAAACCGATCTCCATCAACGGCGATAGGCTGCAAGATTCCACAAGAGGTATGGAAAGGACACCCTTGTGACTATTCTAAACTCAGAGTGTTTGGTTGTGATGCATATGCTCTAGTGCCTAAACATCAGCGAACTAAATTAGATCCAAAGTCTAAAAGGTATATCTTTGTTGAGTATGGTGTTGGAACAAACAGATATAGATTGTGGGATCCTACTACCCGCAAAATCATCATCAACAGAGATGTAAAGTTTAATGAATCCTCTCTTGCATAGTTAGATGTAGATAGTAGATTGAAACAGGATGATGTATCTGATTTTCAGCACATTCAGTTTGATAGCATTTCTAATGATAGTCATGATGAACATAGTTCAGATACTAGTCATGAACAGGTTTCAGAATCAGAACATGAATAGGGTTCAGGTATAGATCATGAACAGGTCTCAAATACTGATCATCAAGAAGTTCCTACAGATGGTAGTCAGCCAATCGAGGAAGCGCCAGAAACATCCTTAAGGAGGTTGACAAGAATCAAACGGCCACCGAGAAGGTATGATGATTATGTTATTTCAGTCGCATTTACTGCTAATAACGATGAACCTCTGTGCTATCAGGAAGCAATAGAAGGTTCAAAAAGTGGGGTTGTCAACATGTATAATGCAAATCCAGGTAAAGAACACTGGTCAGCAGTGAAATGGGTGCTTCGGTATTTGAGAGGCACAAGTAGTTATTGTATCAATTACAATAAGAGTAGTGAATTTGTTTGCGAATATGTTGATTCCGATTTTGTAGGTGATTTGGATAAGAGAAAGTCAACATCAAGGTATGTCTTTACTCTTGCAGGTGGAGCTAGCAGTTGGATGTCAAAGCTACAGAACATTGTTGCTTTATCCACTACTGAAGCAAAATACATTGCTGCTTCTCATGCTTGCAAAGAAGCGATTTGGTTGAAAGGTTTGTTTGGTGAATTTGGTAGGTTGCAGGACAACATCAAGTTATTTTGTGACAGTCAAAGTGCAATAAATTTGGCTAAGAATCTGGTCTATCATAGTAAATCAAAGCATATACCAATCAAGTACCATTTTGTAAGATAGGTTATCACTGAAAAGGGAGTCTCTCTTGAAAAGGTGCATACAAAGGAGAATTGTGCAAACATGTTCACGAAACCAGTTTTGTTAGAGAAGCTACGCTGGTGTTTGGCTTCTCTTGGCTTGCAGAAAAGATAAAATAATAAAGAAACAGGGCATCAGGCTAAATGTTGTCAAGGTGGAGATTGTTGAGATTTTTTGTTTTATATAAAATAGGCAAAAATCTCAGTAGGTGACAACAATAGGAATTTGTTGCTAGATTAACTCCAGGTTGTTGGGAGGGAGTTAATGCATCCTAAATTTGATGTGAGAGGATTTATGAGGCAGTTAGATTCTCTTTGCTATAAAACAGGTATCCATACGGATTGTTTTTTGGTGTGAGAGTTTGTGAGGAATTGATTAATTATGTAATCTCCTATTTGATTAATAAAAATTGCCGATGCCTATATTTGGTGGACGTAGCCGATATTGGTTGGGTGAACCACGTTAAATTGTTGTCTCCTATGCATGATTTACTAACTGTGTATATGTTTTAATCTGTTGTGCATCTTAGCTCTAACATTTTTAAAATATTTCTATTGATAATTTTCAAAATCTAAAAATATTTTTATTTATCGTTTTCAAAATGTTAAAATATTTTTAACTATTAAATACATTTTCATATATTCTATGATGGAAAGATAATATGTTAGGTACGGTGAATTAGTGTTTACTATATGCACTGCAATCATTTTCTCAAGAAAGAAAAAACTAACGAGTTTTCGAGTTTTCCATTGATTAAAGGAAAAATACTATTATAGTCGCTGCAATTTACAATTTAATTTAAAGTGTAATGTTCTTGGATATATATAGGTGGATGATTTTAATTAATTATTTTTTTATTTATGGTTTTTCCATGTTTTTCAGAAAGGGGTTGCCAGAAAAGTATATATATTTCAGTATCAATATTTATGGTTACATCATCTTTATATCCTAATTGAGTCGACAGATGACAACATATCGCGATTCCAACCTAAGTGGAAAGGTCGTTTTTTAATTCTCTTTAAACGTAGAGAAGAGGCCAGGTAATACAAAGAGCGGATCGAGGTTTCCGATATCATCGAAGAAATGCTACTTTGTATCATATTACCTACGTGGCACTAACATAGGAACAAAATAAAGACTGCACGAACAAAAAAACAGTTGCCAACCTCTCGGAGAGAGAAAGATGTGGACGTGCCAAAATTCAGGCGAAACGGAAAAATCCTTTTCTGCTCGTGAACGCTTCGGATCGCTGTAATTTAAGTAAAAAACAATTAATTTTTATTGGCATGTAATTAAGTGAATTTGTTCTTTTGTATAAAATTATTCGCATGTAATTAAGCTAATTTATTTCTTTATAAAAATAAAATTGTATTTACATACAAAAATATTTATATATAGAAATTCTAAGTATTTTTTGGGTTGTGTGGTTCAATACAAAAGGTAAAATAATTATGAATCTAAATTTGCAGAGTGTAAATAAATTGATTTGTTTGGAATTTAGTATTTATCATTTTTTAAGTGAAAGCTTAATAAAGACGGTATAAGGTAAGAGGTATTTATAAAGAAACGAAACTATCACATGAAACTTGATAGTATTTCAAACTTGATAGTGTTTCAATGATGAGCAAATCATTCTTTTATTCAACAAATTTTAAACTTTAAATTTATCTCAACATAATTGAAATTCATTATTAAATAAAAAAACAATACAAAAACAAACTATCACATGGAGCTTGAAAATATCCCATCACATAAAACATGGAAATATTTTAGTGATGAAGAGATCATTATTCCATTTAAAAAACATTAAAATTAATCCCAAAATTGAGGGGAAAGGGAAAAATCCTTTTCAGGTTGATCACTGTAATTTAAATAAAAACAATTAACTCTTATCTATATAAAATTAGGTGAATTTGTTATGGGGTATGAAACATTGACATACATTTAGGTCAATTTATTTTTTTATAAAAATCAAATTGTATTCAGGTATATAAATATTTGTATAAAGGTATGATTTGGTATACATGAGGAAAGAATGTGAATTTTGTAAAGAAATTATAGTTAATATTTTATAAGATTGTGATTTTTAGTTGGTTAAATTAACTTTGTAAGTTTCTTGGTTTGATTCTTGATAAAATTATTTAACCAATATTTAAAACAAAATCAAAATAAAGAAAATTTAAACCTAAAAAGTAAAATAATTTAGCATATTAATTTATGGAGTGTAAATTAATTGATTTGTCTAAAATTGAGTATTTATCAAGTTTCAAGGTGAAAGTCTAATAAAAATATATAAAGTGATAGCCACATATAAAGAAAAACAACTATCACATCGGACATGACAGTTTCAAGAATAAACAAATTATTCTTCTATTCAACAAACTTTAAACTTTAAAGCTATCTTAGCACAAATGAGATCCAATTTAAAAAATAAATAAAAAACAAAAACAAAAAAACCAAAAAAAACAAACTATCACATAGAACGTAATAATATCCCACCACATAAAACATAACAATGTTTCATTAATAAGATCATTATTCCATTCAACAAACATTAAAGTTATTCCTATTTACCAGAAAATCCAGCAATAAACAGATCATTCTTCCTCAATAAACATTAAAACTATTCCAAAAAAATCTAATATATAATTTTTATAAATAAAATAAAAATCCACCATTACCCCCAAAATAGAGATGCCATGTTAATGATTTCAATTCGAGATGCCATGTTAATGATTTCAATTTTATTGATCCACTCGCTAGCTCGGCATACCGACCTTCATGCTACATGGTCCTAAAAGCTGTTCGGCTGTTAGTAGAAATGAGCAGAGGAGGAGGACATGGCGTATTACTATCCATGGAGGTAGGCACTCCTCCAATTTTCGAAACCCACAAGTTTGTACACGTTATGTTGTATTCTGTTAACATATTGAGTAGCATTTTAATTAGGTTTAAAGTATAAAATTTACAACTTAATGGTTAATTTTGAAAAATAAATATTTTTTTTTTAATATTATTTAAAAACTATTTTTCAAATTTTTATGGGGGAAATTATTTTCAAATTTTTGATGGGAAGATAACTTAAGGTATTATTGTAGTGTTTGTATGATTACTACATTACATATTTTTGTCATTATTGTAGCGTTTGCATATATAATGCATATATTTCCATGATAACTGCATCACATATTTTTTTGCCATAATTTTTTTGCATGACATGATTTAAAATGGGATGAAAAAATCTAGGGACTCATATCTTTACAATGACACTAAGCATACATATATGAACCACTAATTGTCAATACTAGAAACCCACAACAATACCCTTATTTTCAACCATATTGAAATCCCCTCCAACAATCTACTCCATGAAGTATCAAATCTTACATCAATTCACTCTCATTTTGGGGACATAAATGGCACAAAAATAAACCACTCAATATAGAATCAAAAGGATGACCCATGAATACCAATCATCAAGGTACAAACTATATACAACTATAAAATTCTAAAAAAATGAAGTGATAGCTATCATGGCATCTTCACTACCTTTAAAATGCTTTAAATTCCAAAAATGGTCATTCCAACATTAATTCATTATGTTATGAAACTTAGAACCAACAAACTTAACTTTTTGAAAAAGGTTCATCTAGTGGAACATACTACAATGCAAAGTGTACTAAAATGTTCCCACCATAACGCATCATGCCACAAATATTCCAGGAGGACAAATATGTGTTTATTCCAAGGGAAAATGTAAGCATTAATTATTTAATTGGTTTCATGTGTGAAATTGGTCCAATCAAGATGGATGGTCCATCATATTTTTGTAAGAATTTTCAAATGGTCAAGGCAGGGATATGATCTCTAGTGGAGTGATCCACCGACATAAGAGAAGATATTGCATTTTTTTTTCTTAATTTTGACCAGATAGGTAAACTCAATATCCATGTTCATTGATTCAAAAAATGTGGAGCCATCCATGCACACAAACCTAAGTTTTTGAATTACATGAAAAAACCCAACATCAAGGTTTAAGTCACCATAAGGGCCACCATTCACCCAATGATAAGTTTGAGTCATAATAAGGATCATAGTCAATTAGATTTTTGACTTTGAAACTCGACCATTTAATGATAACTAAACTTACAATCGAGTTATGGATAGTGTGCAAGGCCTCTAGAGATGTAACAAATGACATTTTCACCAACAAAATTTGAGAAAACATCCCTAAATCCAAATCTTCTAGAACTTGATAAATGTGAAGTTTCATCACTTAAATCTAGAAATATGTTATACATTATATCAATATTAATAATACTGATCATTACCATATCAATAATAACCATCATTCATACCCGGATGTGGTGATTAAAAGGGCATTAATGAAGACACGACATGCGAATGACAGGCGGCCGAGCCACATGCCCACCCGCATCCCATTCCATGCCAATTTATGGTATAATATTTTCAACATGCTGGCACAATTATGCTAGTGCTCAGGTCGAGACAGATGCAACAAGATTAAAATCATGGCGAACTCGGACCAGAACACTTTCTCCCCCTCTCTGCTTCGATGTTCTTGCCCCCCTCAAGCTGAGGAGCCAAACTTCCGCACAGTTATAGGGCATTGTTGTTGGCTTCTTAGCCATATGGTTTTGGGAAATGGATTCCATTTCACCAAAACCACTCAATGCGTCCTGAATTATTCCCAAAACTCCCCTACTTCCAGGCTCAATAATAGCAGCAATTCCAAAGTGAATTATTCCTCACCAAGCCCTCATCCTGATTTTATCTCTGTCATCCCAGCCCAAGACTTCAATCGCAATTCTGCTAGCCATGCCATGACATGAATCCACCATAGGATGCGTAGCAGACGCGGTAGCAGTCGAGGATGTAGCACTCACCTAGTCTTGCCATCCATCCCCGAACTAGAGACCCCTTCATCCACCCCTTCTTTTGCTCAGTCCAGTGGTCATCTCATTGGCCATTACCCGCACACCCACAGTAGAAGAGGATGAGCACAAAATTCTAAGTTCAGAAGAGAAAATGTGGCCTTCCAAACAACCGACCCTCTTAACCACACTACCTAATTCCATTTTTAGAGCACGCTGAATTGTCCCGCCATCATCACTACCATCAATGTAGCTTTTAGCGAAGAATTGAGTCAGTAGGAGGAGCTAGCTACTCAGGGAACTGAACCAGAGGAAGTGAAGACCTGCACCAAAGGGAAGGCCGAGAAGACGCGAGATACGAGAGCTGGCGAAAAGGCGAAGATAGCCTTGCTCAAGCACAAGGCTGGACATGGTAGCACCCTGCATGGCGAGGATTTGGATGGCAGCCAACATGCAGGAATTGGATGCTCGGGTGGCATGCAGGAGGTCGTTAACAGAGGTGGTGGCATGTCTGCAAAGGTGGCGGAGGGGAATGACTACAGTTGTTGTATCGAGGAAGAGCTAGTGGACTAGGTGGACTATGGGTGTTGATTTGTGGAGGAGCCTCCACCAGATGCCTAGTGGGACCCGCTCGATAGGTGTGCTACCCAGGTTCAGTCTAGTTGTTTTCCCAATGAGTTTTCATTCCACTTGTTTCATTTTGGTTGAATCTCACTCAGGACCCCTGGGTGGCCTTAATATGTTTTTGTTTATGATCTAGTACCCCTGCATGGGCGTTAATTATGGCTACTTTCAGACTGGTTTCCCCTCGGTGGGCAGTCATGCTTTTTGGTTCTTGGTTCCATACTAATATAACTTTGTTCAGTACCGCAGAGGTCGGCGCCTCGCTGTATTTTTTACCTTTTTTATTAATATATTTGCATTACTTAGAAAAATAAATAAATAATAACCATCATTAATGATTACTAATTAGTATTATATTAAAAATAATAATTGTTAATATGATATTTTTTCATATTAAAGAAATAAATAATATATATACTTTTCACTAATATAAAAAAATATTCTCATATATATATCCAACTTTCTCAAACATAAAAAATGAATAATTCATTGATAAGCACTTAAACCTTTTGCTTAATATATATGTTCTAGAAAAGACACCCATAAAACCAAATAAGTGCAAGAATAAAAAAAGAGAAATTTTAAAGTAAACATCTTAAAACTAAAATAAATATTTTAAATAAATAATGCATAATGATCACTAAATTATTTACTCATTTCCATTCAATAATTATTTCAAAGTTTGAATAATCTTTTACAATTTTCACTTCGCTTAAGTAACGGAGAAAAAGTATCTATGAAAAATTTGCTTCACACATGGGTTAAGGAGTTTGTAACACCCTCCTCCCACATTTACCCAAGTTAATCGGTCTTTCATGGTAAACATGTGACGAGAGGCTACTATGATGTTATTTAGCTCCCCATGTAAAGTTAAGGAACTGGAATTGACAAAAAAAACCATTATGACCTTCCACACATGCTAGAAAACCTTCATGAGCCAACCAACACTTTAAGGTGACCAAACCTTGAGATAACTTGAAATTTCACTGATATGGACCCTTAGATGCTCCCATGACAAGCCATGCATGTGACTGAGGTCTTCTAGCTACTCCCACAACAAGGCATGCCAATGACTATGGAATTTTTTAGCTAGTCCTGAGTTAGTGATCCTCGATTTTGTACCACTTTTTCAAGGCTAGGGCTCATACCACTTCACAGAACTTCAAGAAATTTTTAGAAATGATAAATAACAATGGAATAATGCTACTAATGAAATCATTGGTACATGTACTTAATATGACCCCTACTAGCCATGATAGACATTTTGTCAAACATCTCACAAATATGAAATCTATAGGTCATAACAATGGATCTGATCATAGGGGTCTCATACTTATTTGATATTCATAAGGAAGCATTGATGTATTATCAAAATAGTTGCATTATCATCTATTAGGTCATATATTGATTTTTCATTTGTGTGCTAATCAAAACATGATGAGAGACATACATTAAGACTATCATAAAACATACTTATAACTGACAAAGAACTAGAGATATATGAATGAGGATATAACCATTAAACCCACATAACATCAAGCACATTTACTCATGAAAATACCAAGGAAAATGAGCTCTTATTAACATATTCAAATCCAACCAAATCAAGGACTTCCACGTACAATCCGACCATAGATTGCACTGAACCAAATCTATCTTTCAACAAATCACTCCCAAGTCATATTCCAATCATGAATGTGGGATCTCATGAAACAAATCAAACCAAACCAAACCAGGGCTTCGGGAGGCCAAACCACCTCAACCCTCAGCCAATGATTCCACCTCATAGTCGGACATCACTAACCATCACCAAATTGGTCTCTACCCAAGTTGTCCATGGCTCTAGAGCATTTGTTCTAACTAGGGCTTCTAGAACTAGTAACTCAACACACAGTTGTTGCCAGGATTCCAGAGTATTTATCCAATGAGGACTTCTAAGACTAGTAGCTCAACGCACCAAGGGCTTCTAAAGAATTTTTTTGATCAAGGCTTCGAGGACTAGTAACTCAACCCAAGTTGTTATAATGATTTTAGAGCATTTGTCCAACCAAGGCTTCCACGAACTAGTAACTCAATGCACAACCACAAGGAACATGAGAACCAACTAGAAAAAAAGGAAATACACTCACAACACCATGGTTATCCAAGAAATGAAAAGGCTAGGCAAATACACTACCAATCTAGGAAATCATCCACGCCAATGACATATCATTACCAAGAAACCACATACATGTGCCATGCATGCCAAAACTACCAAGGAAAGCATACATGACACTTGGCACCTGCAAGAAAAAACCTGCTATATTTGTTGATCCCAATGTCCTCTTGCACTTTCCTCCTCTTATTTTTCCTTCTAGCTCAAAATCCCAAGTATGCCATACTCCTCGAAGAGCACTCCAAGAAAACTCTAAGTGTCTAAGAGTATTAGAGATAGAGAATAGAGAGAGAGCTCCAAAACTAAAATGATAAAGGGTAATACTAACTAAAGATTCCAACTAGTCCTCAAAATACTTTTTATTAATGATGTCTCTATTTTCTTCATTTCCCATTATTTATCTTCATTTTTCTCCTCACATGCAACCTATGACCTTTCACCTTCCTTTTGTCCTATTTTCTATTATTTGCATAACTAAATTGGCAAAAATTCCATTTTGCGTTTCCAAAGCCTTTGTCATTTCCTTTTCCAATTTCCTTAGCCATAATAAACCAAATGAACACACATTGGGATGTTTTTCCCAACATTCAACTTGGAATATGTGTCCCATGACTTTAAAAATAGTTACCGATCAAACTAAAAAATTACTTATTACCTATTTTTCCGTGGTAGCAAAAAATCACTTGATTTTCAAAAGTGCTAATTCAGAATACACCTTTTTTTTAAACATATTTTTTTCATTTTAAATTTTATTATGTATCAAGTATGAAAATTTTTTTCTTAGATGTTAATTATTTTTATGGTGATTTTGAAAACTGTTGATGCAACATCAACCCCCTTTTTTTTAGAGGGTTGATTTTGGACACTTTAAATTTCTTGTGTCTTATTCTTTCCTAAGATATTTTTTTTAAGTGTATTTATGTATTTGTGTGTGTTTTTCTTTCTTTTCAATTTGTTTGTAATGAAATCTTAATTTTTTGGCATAGTAAAAAAAAATGGTCAATATTTTAAAGTTAGTATTTTCCATATGTTTATGTAATGTTAATTAATATTTCAATGCACATCAAATAATTGTCACTAAAAAAACAATAATTTTAAATATTTGACAAAAAATACACATTTTTATTCGTTTTTTCAAAATGACATATCAAATAAACAATTTTTATTGGAAAATCCTAACAAAAAAACCTTAAAAAATAGCATTTTTTATGAATTTTATCTTAAAAACTAATAGTAATCATAGGTTTTTTACAACAAAAAATGATTCACATAAAAATTAAAGTGAAAATCAAATAATACAAATATTGAACATATAACAACAATAATCAAATGCCCATTATTCTCATAAAATCTCAAAGTCAAAACATTACAAGTAAAACTATTAAATATCTCTCAAAATTGAGCTTGATTTGCAATCATAACTTAAATTTCATCAACAATATCATTTAATCCATGTTCATGCTCTTCTACAACTTCATAATTTCTTCTTCCACAATATTTTCTGCTTGATTTTCCTCATTTTCTTCTTCCAATGGATCTTTCATGTTTGCAAATCCCCCAAAGTGTCCTTTTCCAATGATTCCATATAATGGTGGTTGAAGTTCCTTTACCTTGTTTGCCACACATGATTCATTAAAATCTCCTTTCCTCAAACCAACTTCTTGGATTGCATCTAGAAGAAATTGAAGAGCATTAATTCTTTGTTGAATAAAATTGAATTGTAGTGGGTCTATTTCAATCCCACTACAACTTCTTCTTTTTTATAGGAAACATGCTATTGTTGTACCTAATCATTAAGCACAAAAACAATAAGTAAGTAAATTAGTATAAACACATAAAAAAGAAAAAAGAAAATAATAAAATTCAATTTTATATAATAAAAATTGCATGAACCTAAAAATAAATCCAAAACCCAATCTCCTTTATTTGAACATAAATTTGTAATATAGTTAATCAATGCTTGTGGTTTTTGATAATTGTTAACTATCTCTCTATTTGCATCTTTATCCTCATATGTTAGCATTTTTATGACTCCATCGTGAACCAATACTTGGCTATGACTCTTTCCATCTACTTGATGCAGAAAAACAGACTTATAGCTATCATCTTTTGTCCATCATTCAACATGGATGAACTCATACTCACTTATAAGTGGCTGATCTCTCGAAGAAATGAGATTTGACTTTTGCATGTAACATGACATAATAAAAGTTCAATTAACTTGTACATAGAACTAAAAAAAATAACATTAATCAAACATACAATTTCAATATCTTACCATGTAAGCTACACATTTGAGATTGATTTTACCTTGAAGCTTGTTAATAACATTGCAAATTGTATGTCTAAATGAAATGTCACAAATATCCAAAGTGGTGATGTTGTGACTTCTTGAAAGTTCATAACCACTTTATTAAAATCTTGATAAGTGTAAGGCTCACTATCATATCCAATGTCTGGGAAATTAAAACCATGAGGAATGTTTACAATAACCAGTGCAAATCCCCTTTTAGGTATCAGTTTTGCAATGTCTTCACAATCACCTTGTATTATTTGATATTGGATAGTGTCCAACCCATTCCAAATGAAATGAGTAAGAATATGATCAAGTTCAACATTCCTAAGACGCTTCTTTCTTAGCCTTCCCAACTTAATTTTTTCTATGAATCTTTTGAAAGTATGTGGTACTCCACTCGCATCCTTCTTCAGCATCTTTAATTAAATAAACAAATATAAGTGTAACTAATAAAAAAAATACATATGAATAAAATGAATGTAAAAATCAACATACATTTTTGAATGCAAGATATAAATATTTAAGTGTTTCTATAGAATTTGATTCTCGGTACTTGTGTACAACATCATTCCAACTCTCTTCATTCAACATTCTGGCCATATGTTCTTGTATTTTCATATAAATCTTATGAATGAATAAATAAAGTAAAAATTCTTAATATAGTGATATGTATAACAAATAATACTAACGACAATATGTTATATTTAAAAGAAAATTATAATCCAAGACAAAGTAAAAATAATTCAATAAGCTTACTTTTGAAATTCTGAGCACATTTCCTCCAATGAAAATTCACTTGACTTCACATGACATAATATTGATTTGACTAGTTTGTCATGCTTCGCTCCTTGCAATGTTACCCAAGGTGTGATAGTCATATCATCTAGAAGTTGCTTCATTTGAAGACTTGTCTTACTGTTGGTAGATATTATGGGATTATACATTTTAACCTTCTAATTTTTTATGGAAATATTCTCCCACATGTCGAAAATGGCATCAATCAATTCTCATGTCTCCCCTGTTCTAAATTCCATCTGGAAAATGTTATCTATGCCTATGAATATTTCTGAATTTACTTTGTCACCTTTTGATTTGATTTTATCCTCAATTTGATAACTTGTTTCCATACAAAATTCCTTATGAAAGATTAAACTATGTTTTGTCTTGTCCCCACCACATTTTTCAATCTCTAAGCTATAAATTGTCATTGGGAGAGAGTGCATTTGTATCATTTGACATCTTCTCGTTAAATGTCATGGATTCTTCTCATAGTGAATTTTTCCTTTATTTAGCATTGGCATCTTCGTCATGCAACAAATATATTCATTTTGATGAATGTAACTAGAATTCTTTCACTATGAATAGAGAGAAATTTCCACTTGGTCTTAATCCTAAGGGTGGTGAGAGTAGAATTGATGAAGGGCAGAAAAAAGAATTTCGTGTGAATAGAGATTCAGTTTTTCCACTTCCTCCTAATCCTAAGGATTATGAGAGCACCATTGATGAAGGGGGTGATGAAGAATTTCCAGAGTCAAAGTTTCGACATAGTCCTAATCCTAAGGATTATGAGAGAACCACTCATGAAGGGGGGGATGAATAATTTCTAGAGTCAAAGTTTCCACATAGTCTTAATCCTAAGAATTATGAGAGCACCAATGACAAAGGCCGTGGATGAACAATTTCCAGAGTCAAAGTTCCACATAGTCCTAATTCTAAGGATTATGAGAGCACCACTAATGAAAGGAGATATGAAGAATATCTAGAGTCAAAGTTTCCGCATATTCCTAATCCTAAGGATTGTGAGAGAACCACTCACGAAAGGGGGAATGAAGAATTTCTAGAGTCAAACTTTCCACATAGTCTTTAATCCTAAGGATTGTGAGAGCACCACAAATGAAGGGGCGAATGAAGAATTTCAAGAGTCAAATTTTCCACATAGTCCTAATCCAAAGGATTATGAGAACACCAGTGAGGAAGGGAAGGGCAAGGATGAACAATTTCCAGTAAATAGAGATTCAAAGTTCCCACTTAGTACTAATCCTAAGGATTATGAGAGCGCCATTGACGAAGGGGGGGATGAAGAATTTCCATTAATATAAATTCAAAGTTTCCACTTATTCCTAATCCCAAGGATTATGAGACCACCACTGATGAAGAAGAGGATATATAATTTCTTCCAAATGATAAGTTGCCTATGAATAGAGAGTCATATTTTCCACTTATCCGTAATCCTAAGGATAATGAGAGCACCAGTGATGAAGGGGAGGATGAAGAGTTTCTTGCAAATGATAATTTTAGAGGCACATATGTGAATAATGCATTTTGTCTAAGTGAGTACCTCAAAGGCAGTCATAGTGATGATGAATTGAATCGTCCAAGGGAGCTTTTCAAAATTAGGGATGGAGATGGTGAAGAATTTCGTTTGAGTCAAGATTTTAAAAGCATAGATGTTGGTAGTGAAGAATCTCCTTGAAGTGACGATGGTAATGAATATCTTCCAAGCAATGATGGTGATGAATTTTCTAACTGTGTTTAGAATGATCATAGTTTGTATAATATTCCTCCTAGTGATGATGAAAATTCTTCTACAGAGAATAATGAAATAAGGGAGACATTGAAAGAAAATATTGTATCTAAGAGTAGGATTAGACCATTTCATATCAATCCAATTTATTCTAGTTATACAAGGCTTAGGACAAAATATCTCACCAGTAGAAGTTCTATCGGTGGTTTGATTTCAAGTGAATTTTGTCGAGAGGATTGCTTGAAACATATGGATTTCAAGTTTGCTTTGGAGAAAAGGAAGAAATATTTGTCAATGAATAAAAGCATGCAAAATTCATTTTTAGTGGGTTTCATGCAATCTACACTCACAGGGTATGATTATCATATTGGGAATGTATTGATCTGTAGAAAGGCTTTCACAATGTTGCATTTAATTGGTAATTTTCATTTGTCAAGAATCCAAGAAAGATTGGGAAAGGATCCTACATATTATTCAGAAGTACGTTATAAAAGAGAGGTTGGACCATCAACAATTACCACAATATCATGGATTGAAGAATTATTTCCAAAGCATGGAGAGTGTATGCCAAATAGATACACAATACATATTCTAAATAATTTCTCAAGACGATAAATATACAACTTATACAGAGAATATGCAGAAGCTTTTGAAAGAGATGGTAATTTTATTACATATTCATATTTTACAAGGATATGGAAGAACAAATTCAACAATGTTTGTATCCCTAAGAATACAAGGATGGGGGTTTGTAGTACATGTGCTTTTCTTAAATAAAAAAAGGGATAAATGTCAAGGGGAAGAAAGAGGTATGCATTCATAACATTATTTTTAAAATTGGATAGTTATCAACTATGAAAATATATTTATGAACAGATTTATTTTATTTTATGTGCAGATTCCATTGCCAAAGCACTTCGAGGGCATTGCAATCAGCAAAGACGTGAAAGGCAAAAAATTTATAACCATCGAAAAGAGTGTTATGATAATCTAAATAAATATTTGGGTTTGATAATTTATGGTATGGAACAAAAGAAATCACCTCTACCACATTTTTTTGCACAACAAAATATTTATACGAATAAAATTTTACTCATTTTCACTTGGTTGGTCGTATGGTCTTTAATGGGAAGATGTTTCCAAGGGTTTACTTCACAACCCCAAATATTCATAACGATGGAAATATTACCATAACTATAATCCATGATTGCCTTTATCATTGGTCTAGTATTCTTCTTGAAGTTTTGTATCTGTAATTGGACAACACAAGCCATGAAGACAAAAATCATGTTGTTTTTGGATATCTAAACGTGTTTGTTCAATTGAGAATTTTTAAAAAGGAAAAGTTTGGTTTCCTTCTTATTTGGCACACTCATGACCATATTGATAAGATGTTTAATCGTTTTTCAGTAGCATTGAGGAGGAAGGATGTTGGGAGCCTACCATCATTAATTGAATGTATTAAGAAATCATACATTCTAGAACCTGTTTTTCATGTGATGGAAGAAATCATTGACGTGTGAAGTTTTATTCTAGGATCGCATGGTGAGGAGAAATGCATTGAACAACTTAATAACATTAGCTTCCAGCATCAATTTTGTATCAAAAAAATTGATGGAAAAACACTTATATGGGGCAAGAAGGATTCAACTGTTACAGAATGGGGGCCTTCATCAAGTTTAGCATTTTTGAAGTTCATTCGAAATCATCCAATATTTTCATCAAGAATAATATTATTACAATCAGTTTCTAAACTCCATAATGCATGAAAGCATAAGAGAGAGATAAATTATTATCAGTGCCTCGAAGAAATAAATATGTATTAGAGATACAAATGAGTATTTTGATGTTGATGATTCACTTTGGTGAGTCTCTTTTCAATGATAAAAGTGATTTCATTTCAAGATCAGGAAATCAATATGCACTTTTGAATACTCCATTTATTTGGCCTCAAACTATGCCAAATGAACAGGAGGAAAGACACATTATTAAACAACAACAAGCTCAAGGCATTGTTAGTTCTCAATAGGAAGAGGAAAGAGAAATCTATATGGTTTATAGAAGTCACGTGCACAGTGTGAAGCCATGGAAGACCTTTACAGGGGTTCTATGTAGGATGTTAAGGAGGGTTGCATGATAGCAATATTAGCAGATGGAGATCCTCTTAGCTATCCATGTTGGGTTGTGAAGGTTATAATAGTCATTAAATAAAATGAATATATTGCCATTGTTGAGTACACTGGTATGCCACAAATACCCACCCATGAAATGATGTGTACAAGCCATATATGGTAGTTGATAAACAAATTAGCAGAAAGAGAAAAAGAAAGGGTAGAAATATAAGTCGTCATCCCATAGATCTCTTAAACTTGGAGGATGTTGACATACTTGTTTATGACTTCAATTTGAAAAAGAGATGAACTCTTCACTTGAAGACCATAGATATTTTGAAGAAGTTTCTACGAGAAGGAACAATATTGAGAAGGACGCTTACTGAAACTAGTCGTGGATCTAGAAGACTTTTGAAACCTGAAATGATGGGCATGCATGTTGACTCAAATGGGGCTCTAGTTGACGAAAGAGAAGAATATAGGTCATCCTCATCTACATCCAGTCATTCATATGAAGAGGTAGATTCTTATGGTATGCCAGATCCTATGGATGATTTTGAATAAATGTCTAAGACATTTTGTGTATATGATGTTTGCATGGTAACTTAAAATAAATATTTTGAATTTCGTGTGATCTTACATGAAGTTATGAGTCATTTCTATGTTTTTTGGATTATGTGTTTTAATTATGAAGAATTCATCTATTTAGAGATGTCTGCATGGTAACTTGAAATAAATATTTTGACTTCCATATGATCTTACATGAAGTTATGAGTCATTTCTATGTTTGTTGGATTATATGTTTTAATTATTAAGAATACATATCTTTAGAGATGTTTGCATGGTAACTTGAAACAAATATTTTGACTTCCATATGATCTTACATGAAGTTATGAGTCATTTCTATGTTTGTTGGATTTAAGGTTTTAATTAGAAGGAATTCATATCTTTAGAGATGTTTGCATGGTAACTTGAAATACATATTTTGACTTCCATATGATATTAAATGAAGTTATGGGTCATTTCTATGTTTGTTGGATTATATGTTTTAATTATGAAGAATTCATCTCTTTAGAATATCTATAATGCAAACAAGAACGCTTCACGAGGGGAGCAATATCATACCACATCGGTTCATATTGGGTGATATATATTGAAGAAAAAATGACATAATATATTGGGGGTATATAGGGGGTAAAGTGTTTTCATATTGGAAAATATAAAAAATGGAGCTTAAACTTAATGAGAAAATATAAAAGGGTATAAAAAATGTTAATGAAAAGATAGATACCTACAATATCTAGTGAATCCCTTGTGAATGCAATAATGAATTATAAAAATAAAATGTATGTGATATTCAATCTACAAAAGTTGATATTTTGATTAAAAGTAAATAAATATTAGAAATTATGTTGATTTCTTAAATTATACAGTGTTATTTCCATGATATTATTTATTGTTATCATTTGGTATAAGATAGTTTTAAAATTGTTGAATTTTAATGCCTCATTAAAAGGGACACTTCGTTTTGATGATTGATTTTTAGGTTTTTCTTGTAGTATGATAAGTTGTCTTAGGCTAAAATTTGAAAAGCGCTATAGTTTTAGCCTTTGAAATAAAAATTCTCTTAGAATAATGAATATTCAATATACTTGTTCATTTTTAGAAATTGCTTTAGTCATATAATTTTTCCATAATTCCATGTTGAAATATGTTAAAAACTTAAGATTTTCAATTACATGGTTGAAAATTTGTTGACAATCTTAAGGTTTTTCTCAATTTTGATATTTTATCTTTAATTCTATTATTGAAAATAATTATATTTTTAGGGTTGTTTAGAGTCTCGATATTTTAACTTTAGCAACTTGGATGGAAATTGTTGGAATTGTTAGGATTTGAGACATGATATTTAATATTAAACATCATGTCCAAGAATTATTGGAATTTTATAGTTTTTCAAAGTCTTGATATTTTATCTTTAATTCCATTCTTAAAAAGTGTCAATGTTGTAACCCGATTTTTTTTTGTTCCAATATCAACAATTATTTTTTTGAGGGTGTTTTTTCATCCATTTTGCCAAAAAAAATAAATTACTTCCATTTAAAAAAAATGTTGAAACTTTACCCTAAAAAAATCGTTTTCGCATACACAATTTTGTTTTTGGGTTGTTTTTTTCATGTTTTTTTTTGGCGGCTTTTGGGATAGAGTACTTGTTTTGAGGTAATAGTTCCCATTTTATCGTTAAATATGTTCTTATTCTTATATTTTTTTACATGAATTTTTAATTGGGGTCGTTACAAAACCCTCCCCATTGTAGGAACAATGTCGTTGGTGTTCAATAATACCTATAACCATCAAGACTGGTAAAAACAAAACATACTGCCCATGGAGCTTTATAACATAGCTCGTTGTAGTATTTACAATGACCACTGCTAAAACATGACAAGCATATCATTTATTGGAGCTTTATAACACATCTCATTATGATATTTACAATAACAACCACTTATATACTCAAGCACATTTGCTTCAACTAGGAAATAAAAGTATATAATGTGCATATCAATCAACAAGGGAATCCAAAGGCTTACACCTCCACCCTCAAAAGTAGAAATAGGATTCACCTCCTCCTTAGGAAGTCGAGAACCCACTGCCAAGAACTCACCTCCTCCCTATTTTAACTATTATTTTATTGTTTTCCTTAGGAGACCATTTTAGACCTGGAAAATCCCCTAATACCATTACCAAATCTTACATCAGTTCACTTTGATTAAGGGCATCAATGAAATGGAAATCAACCATCAAATTTTAGAATCAAAAGTATGATCCACGGACACCAACCATTAGCATCCAAACTAGATACAACTACCAAAATATAAAAAAAGGAAGAGATAACTATCATGTCTCCTCCACTTCCTTGAAAATGCTCTAAAGTCCAAAAAGGGCTATTCCAACAATAGTTCATTATCTTATGAAACTTAGAGCCAACAAACTAAACTTTATGAAAAGAGTAGATCTTGTGAACACACTATAATGCACTATGCACTAAAATCTTCCCACTAAAAGGCATCATCTCTCAAACGTTCCATGAAAATAAAGAGATGTTTATTCCAAAGGAAAACACAAGCTTAAATTATTGAATTGGTTTCATGCATCAAATCCATCTAGGTGAGATGGATGGTCCATGATATTTTTGTAATATTTCTCCCATGGTTTGGGGATATCAGGTCTAATGGGGTGATCCACCCACGTAGGGTAATATATTACCTTTTTCTAGTTCATTTTGACCAACCAAGTAGACTCGATATCTAGTTTAATTTATTCAAAAATAGCTAGGTCATCCATACTCACTAACTCTAGGTTTTGAAGTACATAGGTAAAGCCAACACCAAGGTAATTAATGTGCCTCCGTGAAGCTACTTGACAAGGGCCATTGTTAACCCAATTATGGACTTAAGTCATATAAAGGATCATAATTGAGTCAACTATTGACTTTGCAACTAGACCTTTTGATGAAGAAACTTATATTCAAATTATGGTCATGGTACTAGGCTTCTTCAAATGCAAAAAATGTCATTTTGACCAACAATATTTGACAAAACATCCCTGAAACCAAACAATCTTCTAAAACTTAAAACATTTAAGTGATTGGAGAACATTTAAATTTAAATCACTTAAATATAAATACATATCATACATTAAGTCAATAACAATAATAATAATAAAACAACAATTATTATTGATATAAGCATAAAATATGAGAACTTTAAAGGTAAATGACTTAAACTTTTCACAATGTTTTGAACTTTTCACAATGTTTTCAATATAGAACACCGATAAAACGAAATTTGCTTAAGCATGAAAGAATTTGAATGTGAACAGGTTAAACCTAAAATAGATATTGAAATGGATTTTAGATTATGTCAATAATAATAATGATCACTAAATTATTTATTGATTTATGCTCCACAATTATTTGAAGTTTGAATGATCTGGTATACATTTCCCTCCACCAGAAAGAAAGAGAGAAAAGGTATCAAAATGTTTCATGCATTAGTTAAAGAATTTATGAAATGTTAAATAAAACAAGAGGAGTTGCACCGCAGCTAGTCCCTGCCCAGTGTCGCGAAAATCCAAGGAGGGTTTTGAAGATTTTCAAGGGCAAATTTAGTTTAGTTCAAGGTTATGTTGGTCAAATGATTGCTGCACACTGGACTAGCTAATATAATAAGTCACTGCTCTAAGGAAGTTGGGATGGTAGCAGATCTCCCTCTCCTTGTTCTCTGCCATCCGTGTTATGCTTTCGAATTGAAATGCAATTGTATGTACAATCAAGGGAAACTTGGAAAAATAATACCAAGTCTAGTGTGTTATTAGAAACAATTGCAAATCATCTGTTTGAACAATGTTTATAATTTCTATAAAGTACAGATACCTTGAAATACTTTGTGTAAATACAAACTATATATCCAAAGTTGATTATTGAAAAAAGGAAAACACATTATCTACTCAAATAGAGTTGAGTGTTACAAGACTCATCTACACAAATAGAGTTGAGTGTTACAAGACTCAAGCTAGCCACGGTTACATAGCAAAAATAAAAAATATGCAAAACTGTAGTTGGAGATAGAATGGCTTCGGACAAGCTATATGTCCAAAATAAACAAACAAACCCTTAAAGGAACCTTAGTTTTACACACAATTTAGAACCATGATCAAATTATATGTCAACAAACACGATTACATAGCAAAAAGAACCATAGTGATATGCACGTGGGCTATGAATTATGATAACTCTACTGGCCCAGGGACATCTATCACACTAGAACTCTACAACTAACAAATGTACAGAAACAGATATTGTCTCACCCCACGTCCTACACGCATTGTTGTTCTCAGGGAATTTGCCAAGGATGTAGCAGTCGTCATTCTCAATAAAGCACGTGCATCGTAAAAGAACATAGGAAAGCTAGGAATCAATACCACTAGAAATACAAACATGATGACTTTTCCTATACAAATGATACGATATTTCTCATTCAAAGCGGAAGCAAAAGACTATGGAATTCCACCCAATGTGCCTTTCCTTTCGACCAGTGTCCCTTCTTTTTCTTTCAGACAGAGTTGAATTATAAAGCTTTCGTGGTGAAAAAGAAAAACCAATTTCAGAAATTATGCCAATGTGCCAAGAGGATCTATTTGTTCATCATTATGAAGCTCGATCATGTGAATACATAACAAATTGGCATTCCACGTGGAAGCATATTAACAATTGTTGAGACATCTTCGCATGTGTCCATTACAGATGGAAGCATATCAGCCCAGCTATGAAACAATTCAATATTGCTTGGCAAGCAGCTCAATATTGCTTGTTTGCTGGAGAACTGAATGTAAGTTGGATTTTTGTTGTTACTAATACCCTACAGTTCAGGTTAACAGAGTATCTCTATAGGTGAGAGGATCAGAACTTCAATCTGCATAGCCATTGAATACGATCAAATAAATCAGTGGGAGTTCTAACATACCTCTGTGAGAGTTCTATCATATTTGTAAGTGATTATACTTCTTTCTATTCAAAATGGTTGTTTGCATTTGGTTGTTTATGCATTACCATTTGCGTTCTATTTCACGTATTTGGCTCAAAACCTGGCTTAAAAAATAATCTAGGGCAAACTTTAAAAAGAATAATTTATGAACCCGGAATGCATGAAATTCTTTTCCCTTTTTATATATCAGATTGCCAAATCCTACGCGCACATATTGTGAAAGCAATATTCTTATTCATTCTCTGCCTGTTTGTCATATGAGAAGATATAATGAGGATGAGTTGCAATTGTTATCGAGTCTTGCCGAAGGGTTGCATCGAATCCTGCACTCTGAGACGTTACCTGCAATGGAATCTTGCATTCTGAGAACTTACTACAACGAATAAGCATCGCAGTATTTTCTTAGCCAAGTTTTATGGGTCTGTGGGGCTAACGACTCTCGTTAGCAACGACCTGTGTGTTTGAGGCCTAGTATTTCCCTCATATTAACAATATTTTATCTAAATCTATAGTTGCAAGTTGCAAATTTGTATTATACTCTGTTCTCATCCTCTGTTTGACTAGCAGTGTAATCAAACAACCCAATTTGGTCTTTGAAATGAGATTCAAAACATCTGAAACAAAATGAAAAGCTATAAGACCTTCAAGAGAGAAAAGAGCGAAATTGTGTATTTAAATGCTATTTTTGAAATTTGCAATATGTGAAACAATGGAGGACTATGTCACCATTGTGTATAATGCTAGGGTATTGTAGAAATGATCTTTCTATTGTATTCCTATCACTTCATCTTTTTGAAAGAATTAGCACTCCATTCGAACACTAAGATCCCCAAATGCTTCAACATTGGCCTTTTAGCCACACCGTTTTTATTATCATCACCATTAACCTCAACTTTCTCTCCCTGCACACAAATACCAAGCAAATTGAAAATATAGGTATAGGCTTGATTCATCTTCACCTTTTGTGCAGAAGATCTGCATGCTGCTTTATTTTCTACATGCGGACTTGTTTTTAACCAAAAAAGGTAAGAGAAAATAGAATTTTCAATCATGTTATTGTGAAATCAAAGTGATGAACATGAGGTTTTCTTTTACAGATCAACGAATTTTTAAGGGAAACTAGGGATTACCGGTATTTCCAGCTGAAAGCTACTCTGGGAGAATCGTGAGACCCTTGAGGGCATGGATGCTTACTGGTATAGCACAGAAACGAAGGACCTTCCGTGAGGACCACGTCACCTTTTGGCCATTTCAGAATTACCTCATGAGGCTGCAAAGACGTGAAGATGAAGCAGGTTCCTGATTCAATTTCCTGAAGCGTGGGCACATGAAGAAGCCGCTGCCTGAAGCATATGCACCTGAATAAGACTGAAGAACAACAAAATTAAAGGCGACTGAACATTACACAACACACAAATACCATGCAAATTGAAAATATAGGTATAGGCATGTGATTTAATATCGCTGCAATTGTCGTTGAAAACGAATCCCAAAGTTTCATCTTCATCTTTTGTGCAGAAGATTTGCATGCTGCTTTATTTTCTACATGCGGACTTGTTTTTTACTTCTTTTCCAATTTTCTGCAAATAATAAAAACCAAAAAAGGTAAGAGAAAATAGAATTTTCAATCATGTTACTCTGAAATCAAAGTGATGAACATGAGGTTTCTTTTACAGATCAACGAATTTTTTAGGGAAACTAGGGATTATTGGTATTTCCAGCTGAAAGATACTCTGGGAGAATCGTGAAACCCTTGAGGGCACAGATGCTTACTAGTATAGCACATAAACGAAGGGCCTTCCAGGAGGACCACGTCACCTTTCAGCCATTTCAGAATTGTACCTCATGAGGCTGCGAAGATGTGAAGATGAAGCAGGTTCCTGATTCAATTGCCTGAAGCATGGGCACATGAAGAAGTCGCTGCCTGAAGCATATCCACCTGAATAAGACTGAAGAACAACAAAAGTGAAGGCCACTGAACATTACACGAAACTGGAAATGCATGGTGTGTAGATGGAAGTTAGACAGAGCAATGCATGGTGTGCACGTGGCAGAGCCAAGCTATATGGCATAGCCAATTACCCAATTACCCAAACAAGTATAACATTTAACACTGGAGACTAATGCTAACATTAGTCTAGGTTGTGAACTTACACGATTAATACAACACCTTTAAAAAGCAAATAAGATATGGTTTGCCTCAGTTTGCCTCGGGAAGAGGCCAAATAACATGGTGAAACGATATGTGATCAAAAACTTTGATTATAAGTGATGAAGAACTCAAACAAGCAGCTCAATTAATGCAAAACTGTAGTTGGAGATAGAATGGCCTCGGACAAGCTATATGTCCAAAATAAACAAAAAAACCCTTAAAGGAACCTTAGTTTTACACACAATTTAGAACCATGATCAAATTATATGTCAACAAACACGGTTACATAGAAGAAACAAAAAATGGTTACATAGAAAAAAGAACCATAGTGGTATGCACGTGGGCTATGAATTATGATAACTCTACTGGCCCAGGGACATCTGTCACACTTGAATTCTACAACTAACGAATGTATAGAAACAGATATTGTCTCACCCCACGCCCTACATGCATTGTTGTTCTCAGGGAATTTTCCAAGGATGTAGCAGTCGTCATTCTCAGGAAAGCACGCGCATCGTAAAAGAACATAGGAAAGCTAGGAATCAATACCACTAGAAATACAAACATGATGACTTTTCCTATGCAAATCATACGATATTTCTCATTCAAAGTGGAAGCAAAATACTATGTAATTCCACCCAATGTGCCTTTCCTTTCAAACAATGTGCCTTCTTTTTCTTTCAGACATAGTTGAATTATAAAGCTTTTGTGGTGAAAAAGAAAAACCAATTCCAAAAATTCCTCCAATGTGCCAAGAGGATCTATTTGTTCATCATTATGAAGCTTGATCATGTGGATACATAACAAATTGGCATTCCACGTGCAAGTATATTAACAATTGTTGAGACATCTTGGCATGTGTCCATTACAGATGGAAGCATATCATCCTAGCTATGAAACAATTCAATATTGCTTGGCAAGCAGCTCAATATTTTTTGTTTGCTGGAGAACTGAATGTAAGTTGGATTTTGGTTGTTACTAAGACCCTACAGTTCAGGTTAACAGAGTATCTGTACAGGTGACAGGATCAGAACTTCAATCTGCATAGCCATTGAATACGATCAAATAAATCAGTGGGAGTTCAAACATACCTCCGTGAGAGTTCTATCATATTTGCAAGTGATTATACATCTTTCTATTCAAAATGGTTGTTTGCATTTGGTTTTTTATGCATTACAATTTTCGTTCTGTTTCACGTATTTGGCTCAAAACCTGGCTTAAAAAATAATCTAGGGTAGACTTTAAAAAGAATAATTTATGAACTCAGAATGCATGAAATTCTTTTCCCTTTTTATATATCATATTGCCAAATCCTGTGTGCACATATTGTGAATGCAATATTCTTATTCATTCTCTACCTGTTTGTCATATGAGAAGAAATAATGAGGATGAGTTGCAATTATTATCGAGTCTTGCCAAAGGGTTGCATCGAATCCTGCACTCTGAGACGTTACCTGCAATGGAATCTTGCATTCTGAGACCTTACTACAACAGATAAGCATCGCAGTATTTTCTTAGCCAAGTTTTATGGGTCTGTGGGGCTGACGACTCTTGTTAGCACTGACCTGTGTGTTTGAGGCCTGGTATTTTTCTCATATTAACAATATTTTATCTAAATCTATAGTTGCAAGTTGCAAATTTGTATTATACTCTGTTCTCATCCTGTGTTTGACTAGAAGTGCAATCAAACTGCCCAATTTGGTCTTTGAAATGAGATTCAAAACATCTGAAACAAAATGAAAAGCTATAAGACCTTCAAGAGAGAAAAGAGAAAAATTGTGTATTTGAATGCTATTTTTGAAATTTGCAATATGTGAAACAATGGAGGATTATGTCACCATTGCGTACAATGCTAGGGTATTGTAGAAACGATCTTTCTATTGTATTCCTATCGCTTCATCTTTTTGAAAGAATTAGAACTCCATTCAAACATTAAGCTCCCCAAATGCTTCAACATTGGCCTTTTAGCGGCACCGTTTTTATTATCATCACCATTAACCTCAACTTTCTCTCCCTGCACACAAATATCAAGAAAATTGAAAATATAGGTAAAGGCTTGATTCATCTTCACCTTTTGTGTAGAAGATCTGCATGCTGCTTTATTTTCTACATGCGGACTTGTTTTTGACTTCTTTTCCAATTTTCTGCAAATAATAAAAACCAAAAAAGGTAAGAGAAAATAGATTTTCAATCATGTTACTGTGAAATCAAAGTGATGAACATGAGGTTTTCTTTTACAGATTAATGAATTTTTTAGGGAAACTAGGGATTACCGATATTTCCAGCTGAAAGCTACTCTAGGAGAATCGTGAGACCCTTGAGGGCACGGATGCTTACTGGTATAACACAGAAATGAAGGGCCTTCCATGAGGATCACGTCACCTTTCGGCCATTTCAGAATTGTACCTGATGAGGCTCCTAAGATGTGAAGATGAAGTAGGTTCCTGACTCAATTTCCTGAAGCATGGGCACATGAAGAAGCTGTTGCCTGAATCATATCCACCTGAATAAGACTGAAGAACAACAAAAGTAAAGGCCACTAAACATTACACGACACACAAATACCAAGAAAATTGAAAATATAGGTATAGGCTTGTGATTTAATAACACTGCAATTGCCGTTGAGAACGAATCCCAAAGTTTCATCTTCACCTTTTATGCAGAAGATCTGCATGTTGCTTTATTTTCTACACGCGGCCTTGTTTTTGACTTCTTTTCCAATTTTCTGCAAATAATAAAAACCAAAAATGGTAAGATAAAATAGAATTTTCAATCATGTTACTATGAAATCAAAGTGATGAACATGAGGTTTTCTTTTACAGATCAACGAATTTTTTAGGGAAACTAGGGATTACCGGTATTTCCAGTTGAAAGCTACTCTGGGAGAATCGCGAGACCCTTGAGGGCACGAATGCTTACTAGTATAGCACAGAAACGAAGGGCCTTCCATGAGGATCATGTCACCTTTCAGCCATTTCAGAATTGTACCTCATGAGGCTGCAAAGATGTGAAGATGAAGCAAGTTCCTGATTCAATTGCCTAAAGCGTGGGCACATGAAGAAGCCGCTTCTTGAAGCATATCCACCTGAATAAGAGTGAAGAACAACAAAAGTGAAGGCCACTGAACATTACACGAAACTGGAAATGCATGGTGTGTAGGTGGAAGTTAGACAGAGCAATGCATGGTGTGCACATGGCAGAGCCAAGCTATATGGCATAGCCAATTACCCAATTACCCAAACAAGTATAACATTTAACACTAGAGACTAATGCTAACATTAGTCTAGGCTGTGAACTTACACGATTAATACAACACCTTTAAAAAGTAAATAAGATATGGTTTGCCTCAGTTTGCCTCGGGAAGAGGCCAAATAACATGGTGAAACGATATGTGATCAAAAACTTTGATTATAAGTGATGAAGAACTCGAACAAACAGCTCAATTAATGCTAAACATCGCGATATCGATTACTATAGTGCCTGGCCATTCCTAGATGGCAGGGACTAATAATGACGTATTAAAGGGGCAAGTCCTGGTCGAAATGATGTAGTATTGAATTGAAATGATGTAGCATTCAATAGTGTTTTTTTATAGATTATTTTCAATTTGTTTAGAATATTTGTATTGATCATTTACAAATACTTTCAAAATATTTTTACATATTAAATATATTTTTATAGGAAATAATAAGTAGTATACATTAATTAATGATTAGTTGTTATTTTTATTTAATATTGAGAAAAGAGATGATTTATTCAATTAAATAATAATGTTATTCATAAATTGATTAACAAATTATTTTATTATATTTAATATTTTATTATATATTAATTATAATTATTAAAATTTGCTCATAATTAAAAATTAACTAAAAAATATATTGTGTCGTGTGTTTTTTTTTTTAAATGAGAGAAAAAGCTAGTAATATAAAGAGCCGTGTGATGCCCTGGGAAAATGTAAATATTTGATTTTAACTGTGGTAAAAGACAGAACTGAATATGACATTGTTAGCTGTTTGAAATTTAATAATCTTGTTATTATTTTTATTTATTTTTTTTTAAATAAGAAATGTTTTCTTGGAAATACTGACAACTTCTGAAGGAGGAAGTTGGGAAAAGACGATTGCTGAGACTACAACCCTAACTACCTCCCCTAACTGGAAAGGCTTCCAGAGAAAAGGAAGTGGGGAGAGGCACAATCTGCACTATAGGAATAGGTAGAAGAGGACAGAGGGCTAAGTCTAGTGATGACCAAATAGCCAAGCACTAAGTGCATTCTTGCTGAGGATAGTGATCCTACATGAGAGCTAGGGGGAGACTCTGGTCCTGATAGACGAATCTCATGGTCGGGTGGACAAGAAAACAACAGAGAATCCAGGTGAACCTCTGAGGAGTCCTTATCGCTAGGAAGAGACCAGGTAAGTAAAGAAAATCACCTGGATAATCTGTTTGATAATCTATTAAATAATCTTTATGTGATCTGTTTGGAAATGGGATGTAGAGGTTTGGTTTATTTCCTGCAGTGAGCAGAGGATTGTATGATGAAAATAGTTCTATTTCTCTTCTATTAATGCAAGTAAAAAAAACAATAACTAGGGAATATTTGCTATGCAGAAGCAATCTTGAATAAGAAATCTAGAAACAGAAGTTAAAGTCTATGGTACTAATCAAATAAACACTTCAAAGATAGTGAATACAGTCATAGGATGCAAATTGAATTCTTAATACTACAGCTTGACAAACATAAAAGAAAAGAGAACATTTGAGAACTATGAAATGACAAGTGTAGCCAGTTAATGCTTGAAAACGAAAACAAGCACAAGTAGAATTTTATCCTTTTACAAAATTCTTGTTTAAATCGAAAAGAAAGCTACCATGCTCTTAAAAAAAGAAAATAATAGAAAGCTTGAAATGAATGCGAGTTTGGGTCGATACTTGAACCCTAGAACATCACAAATTTCTAGCTTGCATATCAACCAAGATAGGCCAGACAGTAATTGAGTTATATTAAACTCTTGGAACACGCAACCCCACGACGAAGTTGCATAGGAAAGGAAGTTCCGAGCCTCTCTAGAGGATCTCCTACTATAGTAGTATAGGAAGAAACCCTATGGTAGTATAAGAGAAACCCTATAGTAGTACAGGAAGAAACCCTAAGAGGGTTTCAGTGGCCAGATATTTCAACCAACAGAAGGATAGAAGGATGACTCGTTGCAGCGCTTGAGGGAAGCTGAGAGAATTTTCAACATAAAAGAAGGACCCAGGTGCTCATATGAATAAACGACTTTTTTTAGAACATAATTTTTTGGCATCTAAATACCCTGACTTACTGTTTCAAGTATAAGAACATGCGTAATAGAACTCTGTACATCCAGATAGCAATAAGAGTGAAACTACAGTACAAGAGTAGTGTTTCAGTGCTCAGAATGTAAAATAACAATTAGATTTATCATTTGGAAACAATTATAAAAACTCAGAAATTTAGTTCAAAACTTCATGCTGAAAATCTTTATGGACTCAGCTTAAGTCCAAGTATAAATTAATTAACCAACACTTAGTCCTGGCACAAGGACTCCTAAAATAGTAAAACAGAAACTTAACCAACGATCAGAATAACTTACAGGGGCTCGACCCCTAATAATTTACAATAGTTTATAAATGGACCCAAGAAATTGTTCACATAATTACAACTGAACTAGGTCAAAGGCGACTCAAGCCGGAAAATGTGTCTATGTGGCCAAGCCTTAGGCCAAGACAACCGCGGCCTTAAAACCCATTTAACAATGAAGTAAGGCCACAGAAAAATACTGCTCTAGGCTCTTAGGAACTATCTTCGTAATTGGAACCACAAAAAAAATGAGAAAGGTCCATAAAACTTGAGATGGCAGCTCTTATACATTGCACTCTCCATGACAAGTTCGAACTAGAACCATAGATGCTTACTCGAGGGTCCGCACAGGAGGTAGATAGTCTGAGAAGTCTCGACCATCCCTTAATTCGAGCCAGCACTCCTTGGCTGCACCCATTCCTCTTTCATTCCGGAAACAAACAAAGGAAACTGTTACAAATCATGAACTGTGTATTGTCAATGAAAGGATAAGAAAAGGAAGAAAAATGAAATGTGATGAATACTTACCCAAATCGCACAAATCACTGGACATTTAGACAGCCCAGCCATTGAACTCAAACCTTGAGTAGTAAACACAATATTGCAGACAGTTTCAGCGTAGTGGCAGGCGGAGTGGAGCTGGAATGAGCGCCAAGAAAGAATGAACAGAATGAAGCATATCGCTAGAATAAAGGATAGCAAAAACCTCAGATCAACGTTCAGCCCTTAGATCTGCCGACCCAAATCCTCACCGTTGATGACTAGAGGAGCCCAAGGTGCACAATAGCCGATGGTACTCCTACCCTTGCCACGCCGCCATGACAGAGCAGGGAATAAATGTTAAGCCAGGTGGAAAGTGTAGGTGAATCCATTAGTGATGGTGGTACTATGACTCTTTAATGCAAATGACCATCATACTATCTGAAAGTTTTCTGATTGTTAGAACTATATAATTGTAACCCAAGGTGGTATCATGTATTAACATCTAG
Source organism: Pinus taeda (assembly GCA_000404065.3). Classification (NCBI taxonomy): domain Eukaryota; kingdom Viridiplantae; phylum Streptophyta; class Pinopsida; order Pinales; family Pinaceae; genus Pinus; species Pinus taeda. Next base: position 14,337 of record APFE031561204.1, on the reverse strand, counting down.
AGTGATAATCCTTGCCATAAGTCAACAAGTTAAAAATTTTAATCTTTATGTGTTCATAGGAGGTACATGACAAGTCGTATTAGAGCCAAGTTTATGAAAAACTGTGGCATCTAGGAATTGAAAACTGATAGACAGATATAGTACATACAATTTATTTCCATCTTTGTTGAGCAGTTCAAGTAAAATAAAAAAATAAAAACAGTTAAGCGCTGACCTTTTGTTTTTTTTTCCTGTCACTTTTCTTATGCTAAGTACAATAAACAGAAGACTGATAGCATGAGAAGAATAGACAGTGCATCGCACAGGTTTGTGGTGAGTCAAGGACTTACAACTGATCCTGAGAATAACCCCGAGTTATGGGTACAGCTTGGGGAGGAGACGCGCAATACAAATCTGGCAATTTTGGAAACAGTACAGGAGTTGAAAAATGAAATGGCCCGATTACGGGAGGACAACACAAGGTTAACTATGGAACAAAAAGGATTATAAAAAGCTTGTCCAATCAACAAAATCAGCAGCCAACGAATCCCAGTGTTGAGCAACAAATAATGTCAAAAGAGTAGAATCACCACACAAATGTTGAAGAGTCAGAAGGAAGGGAGGAACGTTCTGACAATGCTTTTGAGCAACAGACATCAAAAAGACAATGGATAGAGTTACAAGGGGAATTTCGTAAAATCAAACCGCCACACTTTGATGGAGAACAGGAGGAAGCAGCTGAGGCATGGTTGATTAATATGAACAAATATTTCAAGCTATATGAATACGATCACAATATTAAGGCATGGTTGGCCATCTTCCAATTACAGTGAAAGACCAACTTGTGGTGGGAAGAAGTTAAGATTGTAAGAGGAGCAAGCAAACAGAACATAACTTGGGAGAAATTTCAAAGGTACTTTAAGGAGATATACCTGACCAAGCATATTTATGAAGAAAAGGCAAGAGAATTCCACGACTTGCGATTAGGATAGCAAACCATGGATGAATTTATCACTCGTTTTACCTCATTGCTTCGTTATGTGCCTTATATTAGAGAAGAAAAAGCCAAAGTGAAGAGGTTCATTAGTAGTTTACCTCTGAATATGTGGGAAAGGATTAGGTTTGACAATCCAAAGATAATGGATGAAGTAATACAGAAAGCCAGAATTTGTTACTAGTAAGGTAAACAGAAGGGAGAAATTCTAGGTAAAAGATGGAATGATAAGAGAAGAATAAGTTGGTTGGAAATAATAAGGGGAGTAGTGGTAACAAAGGCTTTGGCAAGGGGAAAAGCAGCAGAAATGTACAGAAACATTCGCTCAAGTCCAAGCCAACCAATGAGTCCAGAATTAGTGAACAACCTGTGAAGTTAGATAGCGAAGGGGCAGTAAGACCTCCTGTGCAGTGTTGGGGTTGTGGTGGGCCTCACTATGTTAAAAACTGTCTTCAGTGAAAATGGACAAAAAAGGTTTCCCAGATTCATGAAGCATCGACAATCGGTGATATAGGACGTAGCCTACCACGGATTAATGCTACCCTGGAAGATCGTCAAGCGGAGTAGTAGCCGACCATGGTGGAATTCGAAGGTAAAATTTTAGACCTTACTATAACTGTTTTAATTGATCCTGGAGCCACATTAAGTTACATTAGTCCTAAGGTAATAGAGCATTGTAGATTGCAACCTGTTAAATTCAAGAACCCTTGGTTAGTTCAGTTGGCTACAGGGGCCAAGAGACGAGTGCTTGCAAAAGTCAATAACTGCCCTTTAAAGATAGAAGGACAGCCAGTGATGGTAGATTTAAATGTGCTTCCCTTTGGGTCATATGATGTTCTAATCAGTATGGACTAGTTAGAAAAACATTGGTCCATAGTCAACTACAAAACAAAGACTATTTATTACAAAGATGGGCTAGGAGCAAGGCAAGAGATGCAAGGGATTAAGTAGCCAATACAGGTTCGGCCAATAACTACCTCTCAGTTAGCAAAATGCATTAGGAAGGGATGTCAGATCTATGCCATCCAAGTGGGCTATGCTAACTCAAAAGACAAAACAACCACATTGGAAAACATCCCAATGATACAAGAATTTGCGGATGTGTTTTCGGAAGAGATTCCTGGGCTACCACCTAAAAGAGATATAGACTTTACAATCAAATTGGTGCCAGGGGCGGCCCCGGTATCCCGAGCACCTTAGAGAATGAGCACACTAGAGTTGACAGAGTTAAAAATGTAGTTACAAGAACTGTTAGACAAAAATTATATTCATCACAGTGTGTCTCCTTGGGGAGCTCCGATATTGTTCGTTAAGAAAAAGGATGGGACCCTTCATATGTGTGTAGATTACCGTCAATTGAACAAATTAACAACTAAGAATAAGTATTCTTTACCCCGGATTGACGAGCTTTTTGATCAAGTAAAAAGGGCAACGGTATTCTCCAAGATTGATTTGCGATCAGGATATGACCAAATCCGAATTAAGGAGGAGGACATAGCTAAGATTGCTTTTAGAACAAGATATGGGCATTATGAGTTTGTGGTGCTACCCTTGGGTTTAACCAACGCGCCGGCAACTTTTATGTGTTTAATGAACAACATATTCCATCAGCATTTGGACAGGTTTGTTCTGATTTTTATTAATGATATACTGATATATTCTCGAACTATGGAAGAGCACAGAGAACATCTCAAATTGGTACTGCAAACCCTCTGAGAACATCGGTTATATGCCAAGTTTAGCAAGTGTGATTTCTTTAAGGAGAAAAGACAATATTTAGGACATATAATCACTAAAGAAGGGATTGCGGTGGACCTCGAAAAGATAAGGACCATAATGGAATGGCCAGTACCAAAGGATGTGGCAGACATCAGATCCTTCATGGGCCTAGTGTGATATTACAGATGGTTTGTAGAGGGCTTTTAGAGAGTATCTTATCTGATCACTTCCTTACAGAAAAAGGGAAGAACTTTTAGGTGGACTCCTGAATGCCAACAGAGTTTTGAGCTACTTAAGCATCTTCTCACCACCACACCCATTCTAAGCATAGCTGATCCTAGTAAGGACTATGTGGTGTGCACTAACACAAGCAAAGAAACTATAGGAGGCGTGTTGATGCAAGAAGGGATGGTAATCGCTTACGAGTCAAGGAAACTAAAAGAACATGAATAGAAATATTCCACTTATGATCTAGAGTTGGCAGCCATCATTCACACTTTGAAAATGTGGCGACATTATCTCATGCGAAGGAAATTCTTACTATTGACAGACCGCCATAGCCCAACCAATTATTTTAGCCAGCCCACTTTAAATGCTAGGCAAGAATGGTGGGTGGATTTCCTAAGCATTTTTGATTTCGAAATCAAACATTTGAAGGGGAAAGAGAATCGAGTGGCAGATGCTCTATGTTGGAAATTACAATGTTTATATGAAATTTCATGTAGCGAATGGAAAAGCCCCTTCGAAGAGATGATTAAAAAAGTAGCAGAGCAAGATACCGTTTATCAACAAATAAAATAGCAGGTATGATAGTCAACCGGCAAATAAAATCAACAAGATTATGTGGTGGATGTTACTAGAATGTTGTATTACAGGAAAAGGCTGTATGTGCCCAACCAAAACAGCATTAAAAACTTGATTTTGGATGAATTTCATAAAAGTCACTAAGTTGGGCACCCCGTATATCAGAAAATGATCACTGCACTCTGGAAAGAATATTATGGGTTGGGTATGAAAAGGGATGTGCCTGAGTATTTGGCATGTTGTTTAGAGTGTCAAGAAATTAAGGTAGAACACCAACACCCTGCAGGGTTATTACAACCATTACCCATTCCGAAATGGAAGTGGGAAACCATTTCTATGGACTTCATAACCGGTTTACCCAAGACAAGGAAAAATAACGACTCCATCATGGTGGTGGTGGACAAATTAAGTAAATCAACACATTTTATACCTGTGCAGTTTACTTATAGTGCTGTACAGATCGCCCATATTTTTATCCAGAACATATTTAGGTTGCATGGGCTACCAAAAACAATAATCTCAAACCGTGATGTTAAATTTGCATCGGTCTTTTGGAAAGCATTGTTTACAAAATTAGGGAGTCAGATGAATTTCAGTACAACATATCATCCTCAGACTGATGGACAAACAGAACAAGTGAACCAGGTGGTGGAAGACATGCTAAGGGCATATGTAATGCAACAACCAACCAAGTGGCAAGATTACCTGCACTTGGTTGAGTTTGCATAAATTAATGGCTATCATACACCACTGCAAATGAGCCCGTTTGAAGTATTGTATGGGCGGAAGTGTCACACGCCCTCAAGCTAGGGTGGACTGGAAGACAAATTGATGTTAGGTCCCGAAATGGTTAAAGAGATGGAGGACATGGTTAAGAAGGTACGATCCAATTTAAAAGTAGCTTAGGACAGGCAAAAGAACTTTGCTGATTGGGAAAGAAAATTCAAGGAGTACCAAGTCGGTGACCATGTGTATGTAAGAATACAAGCAAAAAAGAGCACACTACAATGGAACGGTTGCACTAAGTTGGCACCTCGATTTTGTGGACCATTCCAAGCCTTAGAAAGAATTGGGCTAGTGGCTTACCAGCTCGCCTTGCCAAGTCACATACGAGTCCACAATGTCTTCCATGTTTCTATCTTGAAAAAATATGTTTATGATCCTAAACACGTAATCAGATGGCATGATATACAGGTGAGAATTATCTCCAGTAAATTAGTCTAAGTGTTTTTCCTTTAAAAGAAAATTGATTTAGGATGTTGCATGTTGTAGGTCGAAACGGAAGGAGAAATCTTGGTTGAACCACTGAACATCCTCGACCGGAGAGAAGTCATGCTGCAGAAGCGAGCTATTACCCAAGTTAAAGTGCAGTGGCAACACTTTGGGCCTGACGAGGCCACCTGGGAAGATGAAGAGCTCATGAAACAAGCTTACCCGGGGTTGTTCATGGTCAAAAGACATCGGGACGATGTCCAATTTCAGGAGGGGGGGATGTGATGCCCCCGGAAAATGTAAATATTTGATTTTACTGTGGTAAAAGACAGAACTGAATATGACATTATTAGCTGTTTGAAATTTAATAGTCTTGTTATTATTATTATTATTATTTTTAATAACAAATGTTTTCTTAGAAATACTGGCAACTTATGAAGGAGGAAGTTGGGAAAAGATGGTTGCTGAGACTACAACCCTAACTACCTCCCCCAATTGGAGAGGCTTCCGGAGAAAAGGAAGCGGGGAGAGGCAAAATCTGTGCTATAGAGATAGGAAGAAAAGGACAGAGGGCTAAGTCTAGTGATGACTAGATAGCCAAGCACTAAGTGCATTCTTGTTGAGGATAGTGATCCTGCAAGAGAGCTAGGGGGGAGATTCTGGTCCTGAAAGACAAATCTCATGGTCGGGTGGACAAGGAAACATCAGATAATCCAGGTGAACCTCTGAGGAGTCCTTAACACTGGGAAGAGACCAGGTAAGTAAAGAAAATCACCTGGATAATCTGTTAGATAATCTGTTAAATAATATTTATGTGATCTGTTCAGAAATAGGATGTAGAGGTTTGGTTTATTTCTTGTGGTTAACATAGGACTATATGATGAAAATAGTTCTCTTTCTCTTCTGTGAATGCAAGGAAAAAAATAATAACTAGGGAATATTTGTTGTGTAGAAGCAATCTTAAATAAGAAATATAGGAACAGAAGTTAAAGCCTGTGGTACTAATCATATAAACACTACAAAGATAGTGAATAAAGTCATAGGGTGCAAATTGAATTCTTAATACTATAGCTTGACAAACAGAAAAGAAAAGAGCACATTTGAGAACTACGAAATGACAAGTGTAGGCAGTTAATGCTTGAAAATGAAAACAAGCGCAAGTAACATTTTATCCTTTTATAAAATTCTTGTTTAAATCGAAAAGAAAGTTGCCATGCTCTTAAAAAAAGAAAATAATAAAAAGCTTGAAATGAATGCGAGTTTGGGTCGATACTCAAACCCTAGAATCATTGCAGATTTCCAGCTTGCATATCAACCAAGATAGGCCAGACAGTAATTGAGTTAGATTAAACTCTTGGAACATGTAACCCCACGATGAAGTTGCATAGGAAAGGAAGTTACGAGCCTCTCTAGAGGATCTCCTACTATAGTAGTACAGGAAGAAAACCTAAGAGGGTTTCGGCGACCAGATATTTCAACCAACAGAAGGACAGAAGGATGAATCGTTGCAGCGCTTGAGGGAAACCGAGAGAGTTTTCAACATAAAAGAAGGACCCAAGTGCTCATATGAATAAACGACTTTTTTTAAAACATAATTTTGTTGGCATCTAAATACCCTGACTTACTGTTTCAAGTATAAGAACATGCGTAATAGAACTCTGTACATGCAAATAACAATAAGAGTGAAACTACAATACAAGAGTAGTGTTTCAGTGCTGAGAATGTAAAACGACAATTAGATTTATCATTCGGAAACAATTATACAAACCTAGAAATTTAGTTCAAAAATTCATGATGAAAATCTTTATGGACTCATCTTAAGTCCGAGTATAAATTAATTAACCAACACTTAGTCCTGGCATAAGGACTCCTGAACTGGTAAAATGGAAACTTAACCAACGATCAGAATAACTTACAAGGGCTCGACCCCAGATAATTTACAACAGTTTACAAATGGACCCAAGAAATTGTTCACATAATTACCACTGAACTAGGTCAAAGGCGACTCAAGCTGAAAAATGTGTCCATGTGGCCAAGCCTTTGGGCAGGACAACCGCAGCCTCAAAACCAATTTAACAATGAAGTAAGGCCGCAGAAAAATACTACTCCAGGCTCTTAGGAACTACCTCCATAACTGGAACCATAGAAAAAAATGAGAAAGGTCCATAACCCTTGAGATGGAAACTCTTATACATTACACTCTCCATGACAAGTTTGAACCAGAACCATAGATGCTTACCCGGGGGTCCGCGAAGGAGGTAGAGAGTTTGAGAAGCCTCGACCATCCCTTAATTCAAGCCAACACTCCTTGGCTGCACCCATTCCTCTTTCATTCTGGAAACAAACAAAGGAAACTGTTACAAATCATGAAATGTGTATTGTCAATGAAAGGATAAGAAATGGAAGCAAAAGGATATGTGATGAATACTTACCCAAATCGCATAAATCGCTGGAAATTTAGATAGCCCGGCAACTGAACTCAAACCCTGAGCAGTAAACATAATATTGCAGACAGTTTCGAAGCAGTGGCATGCGGAGTGGAGCTGGAACGAGCGCTAAGAAATAATGAACAGAATGAAGCATACCGCCAAAGTAAACGAGTGCAAAACCCTCAGATCAACATTCAGCCCTTGGATCTGCTGACCCAAATCCTCACCGTTGATGACTGGAGGAGCTTGAGGTGCACAATAGCCAATGGTACTCCTACCTTTGCCACGCCACCATGACAGAGCAGGGAATAAATGTTAAGCCATGTGGAAAGTGCAAGTGAATCCAGTAGTGATGGTGGTACTATGACTCTTTAATGCAAATGACCATCATACTATCGGAAAGTTTTCCGATTGCTATAACTATATAATTGTAACCCAAAGTGATATCATGTATTGACATCCAGAGTGATAATCCTGGCCATAAGTTAACCAGCTAAAAATTTCAATTTTTATGTGTTCGTAGGAGGTACATGACAAGCCGAGAGGATTCGGATGGCAATTGATATGATAAAATAAATGTTAGAGCTTCATAATTCTAAAAAATACTACCAAGGGGTCCCTAATAAAGACTGCACGAACAAAATATACAGTTGGTAAGGTCGGACAGAGAAACATGGGACTACCAAAATTTTAAAGAGTTAAATTATATATTTAATAATTAGGTAAAACAAATACGGATATTAATTTATGAGAGGTAATTAATGAGTTTAAATAAAGTTTAGTCATTATGAAACTTCAGGTTCAAAAGTCCTAAAAATGAAAACCAACTGTAAAAAACACACAATTACATAAAATCTGACGATATTTCATTAATTAGCTGATATTTTTCCATTCAAAAATGGTTAAAACTTTCTCCAAGCTCATCATCGTTAAAACTAAGTGTCTCCAATCTCATAAAGCATGACAGTATGACATCACATGGAAGTGACACTATTTCACTGTTAAAAGCTATCCCAATTTTAACATAATACAATGTGGTAGGCCGTCATTCAGTGTACTAAATGCTCTTCGTTTCTGGACGCAGCAGAAGCGATGCACTGTGTTACGCTGTCACTAGCTAGCGATGTGCCTATGATGTCGTATTGCTAACGAGGAAACAATTCTCCAAAACCCATCCCCACATGCACGTGTGAAATTGACGGGCACTTAAATTCTCACCATTAAGTATAAAATTGACAGGTACGTCTTTTGTTTTACCCATAAAAGTAAACCATTTTTTATTTTTATACGGAGTGTAATATTTAGTTTTAT
>APFE031561199.1:10999-27855 GCA_000404065.3 Pinus taeda | reverse complement strand
TACAAATAACTATAAACTAGCATTTGCATCAGATGTTGCAAAGGAAACGCCATAAGGCATAAATTGAAGAACACAAATACAACAAAAGAATACTTTGATAAAGAATAAAAGTATATTGAACACTCAAATCAATGCCTCATTAACTGGAACCACTTAGTAGACATCTCTATCAACATTAGGATTATACACAATGATCAAAAAATTTCCCATATACAAACAACACCTTCCACAACAACCTTTTGTCACATCCACATTTTAAAAAATGCCTTGGAACGTGATTGGAATCTCCCTTATTGCCTTTTTGATTATGCAAATAAATCTTCCACGGACAAAAATTTACAGCGAATTTGTTACAATCGGGATTATGTTTTATTTATTTCCTTTACAATCTATCACTTTTAAATTTTAAACATGGTTCTCTGGTTTTATTATTTTTATTAGATTATTTTATAGAAAGTATGGCCAACAATTAGGTTACAAAAAGTATTCCCAACAATTATCTTCTCTCTCATAAAGTGAAATTTAATGCAATCATCATCTCCATCAAATAAATTGTCCAAAGGTGGAATTTGGCCCTAGTTGCCAATTTTAACACTTTTGATCTTTCAATGGTCTTAAGTTCCAAATTTCACTCCACTAAAACCTAAACCCTTAGTAATGATGAGAAAGTTTAAATGGGGGAGAAAGCATAGTATGAATTCTATAGAAAGTTTGGAATGATCCCTCATTACATTTTAATTGGCATGGAAAGACCATTAAACTAAGGAGATAACTCCCTATACTTTCATACAAAGGAGATAACTCCCTGTACTTTCATGGAATTGTTTTCAAAGTTTCAATTTTAATTTGAGAGCCACTCTTATAATCAATCACGCGCATTCTAAACTTTTCATTTAAACAAGACACAACTTTTCATTTAAACAAGACAATTTATACTTTTCATTTAAACAAGACACTTTATTGTTTTCAAAGTTTCAATTTTAATTTAAGAGCCACAAAAATCATGGATGCAAGCAATGATGCAGGAATGACTGCCAGAAAAATTGCCCATAAGGGAACATTCTTCAGCTTCACTAAACTCCCAACTGTCAATGGAATATCTTGCCAATCGGAACAGATATCAGTTAGTTACACTACAATAGGTTACAATTCATTCCGGATGGCCTTCCTCCATTTTCTCCATAGTTTGAAAAGCTGGCAAGGTTGGTTGCAGCGATATCTTGCAAATCGGATCAGATATCAGTTAGTTACTCTACAATCAGTTACAATCAGTTACAATTTGTTCCATATGGCCTTCCACCATCATTTGAAAACTTTGTCGGGTTGGTTGCAGCACTAAAAACTTTGCAATCTATCGAATATCTTGCAAATTGGGGCCGATATCCCTGGGTAGAGAAACTATTAATGATAAATTATGAATGAATCCAGTAGCAAATCCTCGGTAGCAGTCGGCAGTCCAACTCGAGACGTCTCTCTGTGCCTGGTTGAGTAGAAAAAGAGGATTGTAATTTGAGTGGTAAAGGCTGCTATCACAATCTTATATTCAGGATTTTTGTTTTATTTAAGCAAATTTGTTAGCATCCTGGTTTAACCGTTGTGAATCCATCTCGAATCGTAGTAATAAACTAATCATTTGTCCAGAAATAGAGCAGCTGATCATTTGTCCAGGAATAGAGCAGTGTGTCCAGAAACGGGAATTTGTTAAATGGAAATCAAGTGTTGCTTCATACTTTAGAGCTCTAAACGTTCCAGATAAGATCTGGAGTGACCGATTGCCTCAAGCTATTCCAATGCGATAATATTTTTGATCAAAACTTTATTTTAAGTTTTTTATATTTCTGAATGAAAAATCATTATTATTTTGTTATGTTAATTGCTATTTTTCTATATGATATTTAGGTGGAAAAGAGAACTCTTGAAAGATGGTTTTTTAAATTTACAGGTTGGTAATTTAAAATGTATAAATCATTCTAGTCAGATGGTGGAACAAATGTCAAAGAAACTCCTATCTATTTCTCATAAATATAAAAAATTAAGTTCTTTTTTTCCATTTGGTTTTCCAGATTCAAACGGTATTTCGTATCCATGATTATTACATAAATTGGGGCCGATATCTCTGGGGTAGAGAAACTATGAATGAATCCAGCAATAGAACCTTGGTAGCAGTCGGCAGTCCAATTGGAGACCTGTGCCTGCGCCTGGTTGAGAAGAGAAAGAGAATCCTAATTTGAGTGGTAAAGCCTGCTCTCACAATCTTATACTCAGGATTTTTGTTTCATTTAAATAAAATTGTCAGCGTCCTAGTTTGAATAACCAGATCCATTCTGAATCCATCTAGAATCATAATAATAAACTGGTCATTTGTCCAGAAACAGAGCAGTTGTGTCTAGAAAAGGAGAATTTGTTAAATGGCGATAACACAACATTTGTTAAATGGAAATCGAGTGTTCCTTCATACTTGAGAGCTCTAAAGATTCCAATAAGATTTGAGTAACCGATTGCCTCAAGCTGTTCCAATGCCATAATATTTATGATCAAGGCAGGCCAGTCCGCTTGCCGGCAGAAATAGCATCTCAATAAACATAAATACATTTGAAAAATAGAATACAAATCAGTTCACATAGGTAAAAGATTACCTCAATCAGTGTGTTCAGTATCAATGGATTGGGTTTCTTATCCATGGCAGGGCCAGAGTGCTCCTTTTTTCATATGTGTAATAGAATAGTTTTCAAAGCTTTTTGATGCGCACCAACTAATTCCACAAAATCTGTGCCTGATGGTAAGATGTCATCATACCTACCAACCTGAGTAATTTCACCATCTCACATTACCTGTGAAGAATATCATTTACATCAACAAAATATGGATCACTCATCTCCTCCTCTCAATAAATGATCAATAAACCCACTGTCCCTTTTACATTGAAAATTTTAATATCACTAGAACAGGATGAAAGAAATTCAAACCTACCACTAGAACAGGATGAAAGAAATTCAAACCTACCAGAATGATATCAGCAGAAGGTAAAAACTCCATTTGATGAGTTACATAGACTACAGTCTTTGAACCCAGAATACCAAGTATTTCCTATAACAAGCAAGTCCAATTTCTTAGATGTTTATGGACATGAATTTGCACTGGCACAACCAGCAATGTATATTATCCAGACTGAACAATGAATTGCAGAGTACTACTGCAGAGCTTCATCATTCCATCAAAACATTAAAACTAATTAATTCAACAAACCTACAGTATGTAAAGGATAAGAGAAACATACTTGGAAAATATGTTTTCCGGTATGTGCATCCACAACACTAAAAGGGTCATCAAAAATATAAATGTCTACATCTTGATATAAAGCACGGGCAATCTGTATTCTCTGTTTTTGTCCACCACTCAAATCTAACCCTCTTTCTCCAATGTCTGTCCCGTCCCCATAAGGAAAAAGTTCAAGATCTTTCTTCAATGCACAAGCATCAAGTACACTATTGTATCTAATAGTATCCATCTGCTTTCCAAAGAGAATAGCGTCTTTAATTTTCCCACTATGTATCCAAGGAGATTTCCAAAGAGAATAGCGTCTTTAATTTTCCCACTTTGTATCCAAGGAGACTGAGGGACATATGCTTTGGTACCACTTAAGCTAACAAGAAAGCAAAGGCTAAGAACTACATGCAAGATTCTTAATATTCTTGCCATGGTTTTTCAGGAAGGGTAGCTATGGTGCTGAATCGGGTGATTATGGGTATGCTGATGGTTATGAAGGGTAGCTGTGGTGCTGAATCAGGGGATTATGGGTATGCTGATGGTTATGAAGGTCATGCAAGTGGAAGCTATGGTTAATATGGAGCATGGTTATGCTTACTTTCATTTGTAAGCATAGATAGTTCAATTGTAAGTGTAAATGGTTGGATAGATACTGTGAAATGTTCATTCCACAAATAAAAGCAATGTTACTACACAGGGATTTACTACATATCCCACTTGCGCCTGGAAAGTTTGGTAATAAAATGTATCACCTCTCGTTTATGCCCATATTGGCACAACTGGTATATCAAATGGCTTTCTAGCAGAGGCAAGTGGAAGAGAAAGAAATGAAAATAAATGGCACCCTAATAAATTCTAGAAAGTTAAAAGCAATAATAGTAACCTCTGCTCGATGAAACTAAAAAAGTAAATTGGGGATGCCAGAAGGATTACTTGTATCAAAATGGAAGCAGCATTGTGGTCTACAAAAATCATGGATGCCAGCAATGATCCAGGAATGACTGCCAGAAAAATTGCCCATAAGGGAACATTCTTCAGCTTCACTAAACTCCCAACTGTCAATGGAATATCTTGCCAATCGGAACAGATATCAGTTAGTTACACTACAATAGGTTACAATTCATTCCGGATGGCCTTCCTCCATTTTCTCCATAGTTTGAAAAGCTGGCAGGGTTGGTTGCAGCGATATCTTGCAAATCGGATCAGATATCAGTTAGTTACTCTACAATCAGTTACAATCAGTTACAATTTGTTCCATATGGCCTTCCGCCATCATTTGAAAAGTTTGTCGGGTTGGTTGCAGCACTAAAAACTTTGCAATCTATCGAATATCTTGCAAATTGGGGCCGATATCCCTGGGTAGAGAAACTATTAATGATAAATTATGAATGAATCCAGTAGCAAAACCTCGGTAGCAGTCGGCAGTCCAACTCGAGACGTCTCCCTGTGCCTGGTTGAGTAGAAAAAGAGGATTGTAATTTGAGTGGTAAAGGCTGCTATCACAATCTTATATTCAGGATTTTTGTTTTATTTAAGCAAATTTGTTAGCATCCTGGTTTAACCGTTGTGAATCCATCTCGAATCGTAGTAATAAACTAATCATTTGTCCAGAAATAGAGCAGCTGATCATTTGTCCAGGAATAGAGCAGTGTGTCCAGAAACGGGAATTTGTTAAATGGAAATCAAGTGTTGCTTCATACTTTAGAGCTCTAAACGTTCCAGATAAGATCTGGAGTGACCGATTGCCTCAAGCTATTCCAATGCGATAATATTTTTGATCAAAACTTTATTTTAAGTTTTTTATATTTCTGAATGAAAAATCATTATTATTTTGTTATGTTAATTGCTATTTTTCTATATGATATTTAGGTGGAAAAGAGAACTCTTGAAAGATGGTTTTTTAAATTTACAGGTTGGTAATTTAAAATGTATAAATCATTCTAGTCAGATGGTGGAACAAATGTCAAAGAAACTCCTATCTATTTCTCATAAATATAAAAAATTAAGTTCTTTTTTTCCATTTGGTTTTCCAGATTCAAACGGTATTTCGTATCCATGATTATTACATAAATTGGGGCCGATATCTCTGGGTAGAGAAACTATGAATGAATCCAGCAATAGAACCTTGGTAGCAGTCGGCAGTCCAATTGGAGACCTGTGCCTGCGCCTGGTTGAGAAGAGAAAGAGAATCCTAATTTGAGTGGTAAAGCCTGCTCTCACAATCTTATACTCAGGATTTTTGTTTTATTTAAATAAAATTGTCAGCGTCCTAGTTTGAATAACCAGATCCATTCTGAATCCATCTAGAATCATAATAATAAACTGGTCATTTGTCCAGAAACAGAGCAGTTGTGTCTAGAAAAGGAGAATTTGTTAAATGGCGATAACACAACATTTGTTAAATGGAAATCGAGTGTTCCTTCATACTTGAGAGCTCTAAAGATTCCAATAAGATTTGGAGTAACCGATTGCCTCAAGCTGTTCCAATGCCATAATATTTATGATCAAGGCAGGCCAGTCCGCTTGCCGGCAGAAATAGCATCTCAATAAACATAAATACATTTGAAAAATAGAATACAAATCAGTTCACATAGGTAAAAGATTACCTCAATCAGTGTGTTCAGTATCAATGGATTGGGTTTCTTATCCATGGCAGGGCCGAGTGCTCCTTTTTTCGTATGTGTAATAGAATAGTTTTCAAAGCTTTTTGATGTGCACCAACTAATTCCACAAAATCTGTGCCTGATGGTAAGATGTCATCATATCTACCAACCTGAGTAATTTCACCATCTCACATTACCTGTGAAGAATATCATTTACATCAACAAAATATGGATCACTCATCTCCTCCTCTCAATAAATGATCAATAAACCCACTGACCCTTTACCAGTTACATTGAAAATTTTAATATCACTAGAACAGGATGAAAGAAATTCAAACCTACCAGAATGATATCAGCAGAGGGTAAAAACTCCACTTGATGAGTTACATAGACTACAATCTTTGAACCCAGAATACCAAGTATACATTCCTATAACAAGCAAGTACAATTTCTTAGATATTTATGGACATGAATTTGCACTGGCACAACCAGCAATGTATATTATCCAGACTGAACAATGAATTGCAGAGTACTACTGCAGAGCTTCATCATTCCATCAAAACATTAAAACTAATTAATTCAGCAAACCTACAGTATGTAAAGGATAAGAGAAACATACTTGGAAAATATGTTTTCCGGTATGTGCATCCTCTGTCAAAAGAAAATTTGTAACGGTAACTTCCACTTCTTTCTGTAGCTGCTCGCCTTGCGCAAAGAAAGCTGCTCGCATAGATGGAAAGAGCTGAACGCACACATTGAAAACAAAATGTATCACCTCTCGTTTATGCCCATATTGGCACAACTGGTATATCAAATGGCTTTCTAGCAGAGGCAAGTGGAAGAGAAAGAGATGACAATAAATGGCACCCTAATAAATTCTAGAAAGTTAAAAGCAATAATAGTAACCTCTGCTCGATGAAACTAAAAAAATTAAATTGGGGATGCCAGAAGAATTACTTGTATCAAAATGGAAGCAGGTATCAAAATGGAAGCAGCATTGTGGTCTACAAAAATCATGGATGCAAGCAATGATCCAGGAATGACTGCCAGAAAAATTGCCCATAAGGGAACATTCTTCAGCTTCATTAAACTCCCAACTGTCAATGGAATATCCTGCCAATCGGAACAGATATCAGTTAGTTACACTACAATAGGTTACAATTCATTCCGGATGGCCTTCCTCCATTTTCTCCATAGTTTGAAAAGCTGGCAGGGTTGGTTGCAGCGATATCTTGCAAATCAGATCAGATATCAGTTAGTTACTCTACAATCAGTTACAATTTGTTCCATATGGCCTTCCACCATCATTTGAAAACTTTGTCGGGTTGGTTGCAGCACTAAAAACTTTGCAATCTATCGAATATCTTGCAAATTGGGGCCGATATCCCTGGGTAGAGAAACTATTAACGATAAATTATGAATGAATCCAGTAGCAAAACCTCGGTAGCAGTCGGCAGTCCAACTCGAGACGTCTCCCTGTGCCTGGTTGAGTCTCCCTGCGTGCAAAGAAAGCTGCTCGCATAGATGGAAAGAGCTGAAGGGACACATTGAAACCACAAGTATATTGGTTACGGAATAGAAAAAACATAATTGGAACTTTCGAAGACACAAATTCCAGACAAAGAAAGGGTTGATGAGATATGAATGCAGGCGATTATTAATGAATTAATTAAATTACCTTGTCGTCGACAAAAGCAGCCCAAAAGCGTGGATTCACAAACAGGGTTTCCATTGTGGATAAGCACTGGAACTTTCTTGTGAACAGGGTTTGATTTCAGCAGCAGCTCGCTCTTAGGGTGCATGAAATTCTCTTGGATGAACTCATAATTGACACCTTTAAGAGCAATGCAACCCGCACCACGAAAGGACTCAGAGTCACACCTAGCAGCTTTACTTGCTCCTTTTCTCCCTCCTTTGCCATTTCTCTGAAATTATGTGTCTTCCTCTTCTCCTCTTCTCTATCAGATATGCTATTCTAATTCTCTCCGACTAATGGTATGCTAATTTTCCGGGACTACTTTATATCGCACCGGGAAGAATTCCGACCTTGTAATCCAGATTTCAGTTTCAGAAGGGTTTTTGGAGGCAGAGGACGATTAGACTATACAAACAGACAGAGCTCCGCTGGGCGCAAGATGTCAAGGGAAACTGAAACTTTTTTTAAAGTTTAAAAATACAAACAGACACAGAGCTGAGCTGGGCGCACAAAGGGAAATTGAAAAGTTTTTTAAAGTTCAAAAATATTTTTTTATTAATTTTTTATTAAATCCTACGGTTGATTTTTGTTTAATCGTCTAACAAGAGATTTAACAGCTACGATTAAGACAGAAAAGTATTTGGGGGAGTTCATTTCAGAGAGAAACGCATTACGGCATAATAATCATACATGTAAGAATCAATCCACCAAGGGAATGACCCATGGTAAGAGGCACAAACCCTCTTAGTCTCATAGCAGAGTGCTAATGACCATAACCAAAATGGAGAAATAAAAATTGTACAGGGGTAGACTGCCATATCTAAATGCACCCTAATTAATTCATGCCATTGAATCACCTCGTTTGATCTTTGTCGTCCAAATAATAAGCCACGTGATAGCAAAAAGGCGGATAAGCACCGAAGGGACCATTTAACATGTACATGTGCCCAGCCAAGAATAAAGGCGTATTGACTTGTTTATCATTCGTCCAAGTGTAAGGTTAAACAATAATGCCCTTTTGTCAAGTCCAAAGGTTCATGAGAGGAGTATCACATTAAATCCATGGTATATGAAATTAAAATGAAAGGTACTAATACAATGAATCAAAATCCTTTTAAAAAAGCTTTAATAGTCTCAATACAATGGGTGAAACTATAAAGTAAGTTAGACATGAAAGACTCACCCACATAATACCAACATATGAATGATATTAAGTAAGTTTGTGGGGTGAATAGACATAGAGTTCCCTTGTATTCATATGAAGTTACCCAAGAGAAATATGAAAACTCATATATTTAAACCATAGTTGGTAAATGAACACTTTATAACCAAATAGTAAGCATGGAAATTAAATTAACATAATAATATAAAAATGTGTATCATCAATGATGAGAATTCCATGGAAAGTGTGTGTTTATATATAATATATATATATAAACAATTTTGAAATATTACAAATGTTATATTAGTGAAAATATTTATAATAATTTTATTTTAGGATAAAATTTTTATATTAGAAAAAACATTTTTGATTCAAATATATATTTTTATTTAATATTTAATATTAGAATTATATATAATTTTAAACTAAAATTTTAACATTAAAAAATAGTTTACTGCATCTCTCATTAGTATTTATTTAATTATTATGTATTTAAAACATGTAAATATTTTAATATACAAATGTTAAATTAAACTATAAAAACTCAACTTATGGTAAATTATAAATTTAATAAAAAATAATTTTGTTTGAGTTTTAGTCACTATATATTGATGATGATGATGGTTAACATCCACTGAGACCAAACATTGGTCTATCGGACCTAAAGAAACAAATTATTTATTTTGATTTAAGATTTTATTCCTATGCTCAAAAGGCTTGGAGAGAAGCCTCTCAAGCTCACTATAATTTTGACATTATAAAAGGCTAGGAAGGTCAGTGTTGTAACAAAGATTGTGAAACTGAGATCTAATGTGGTTGTACGCGTAGCACTCTAAGAGGAAGTGGTTTTCATCCTCGATGTTCCTATTCTCACATATATGGCAAATCATTTCCATCCATGGTGTTTTAGGAACTGCCCAACGACCTATTTCACTATGGAGCTCATGATAATTCATTCTAATATTTGCTATATTAATTTTCTTTTTTGAGCTACTTAAAGTAGAGAGATACTTTTTATCTTCTAGGGTGGGGTTGATGACCTTCTTATAATAAATTAATATTCTTTTAGCCACTAAATATTTCTCACACCACATTTTTTCTTTGAACTTAGAAGTAACAATATCTTTAATGTTATTAATATTTTGCAATGCATCATTCTCGTTGATCTCCCAACAATTTAACCAGGCCCTTGTGTCTTTATGCCACCCCCGATTGAGCCTTAGGTGGTTTTGGCTGGAATTTAAAGCTAGCTTAGGAAGTCTATGATTGTCTATGTTATTGAGTTTGTGCTTATACAGCAGAAACTTAATCATAGCTAGGCTCTCAATAGAGGAAAGACCTCCTTCTATAAGGAGAATAGGATAGGGTGTATTATTTTTAATTTTTAGGTTATAAGTTATAAAACGCTCCTAGATTTGCTCCATCTTTCTCCATGATTCTCTGGAGATGCTGCAACCTCAAACCTCACAGCCATATAAGATAAGAAGTGTGACTAAAGTGTCAAAGAGGAACTTCTTTTTATCTCACATTACGAAGTTTGTTGTTTTACCCTTCTTTTCAAGACCAAATAAGCTTTCCACCCCCCACTAATCGTTTTCTCAATGCTATGGTTCCATTTGAGCTTGTGATGAATATCAATTCCTAGGTACTTGTAAGAATACACTTCCTCCAAGTTATTATTGTCATACATAAAATTAGCGTTAGTGTCCTTGGATTTGATAATCATAACTTTTGTTTTGTCAGTATTAATAGTCATACCCGTGGTAGAGCAGAAATCCTTATGAAGCCTAAGTTGCTTATCAAGATTAAATGGGCACCTTGCGAAAAGAACAATATCATCAGCATAGAGAAGAAGGATGATAACTATCCCAGTGAAGATCGTGCCATCACATCCTACTTCCTCTAAATAGCCTTTGAGCTTATCGATGTAAATGCCAAATAGAATAAGAGAGAGGGGCCAAACCTTATTTATCAAAATAGAATTTATGCTTATTTTTGATAATATAGTATTATAATAAAAGATTCAACTAGATATATATAAATTCCTAACTTATTAAATGTTATTTAAATGGAAAAAAATTGTTTTTCTCCTTCAATTTTTATGTAAGTTCACCTACCCGTACAGAATTCACCTTGTTCCTCCGCCAATAAAGTTTATTAAATTCCGTACTCACCCAAGAAGTTCTGCATTCAATGAAGCCCCATAAAATAATATGAGAACCACATAGCATAATATGAGAACCCATTTTCTATTAGCGGCTATGTTTTTTCTTTTATAACTGTGCGCATAACTCAACTAATACAGGGAATTATAGTTTGGTCTAGTGAAAGTAACTTCTTTGAATAGTTCGATTATTTAAAAACATGTGTATTGCTTCCTCATTAGTTTTTTCTCTTTATTTTCCTCCGATTATAAAATAATAGGAAAATCTTACAATCGAGATTACTTGTTTAGCCCATAACAACAATAAAAAATTTTATAAAATAAAAATTTGAAGTACAAGCTTAACCACAAATATTGTACTCTAAGTTTTTAACTAACCACTGAACAAGTAAAACTTTATCTTTGATTGTAATAATAATCGTATAAAATGATTTTTTATAATAATAGTATAAAATCTAGCATATTTGAGTGTCTATTATTGATTGTCTTCAATCGTTTTGTTAGTTATGATTCAAGTTATACAACTACCCTAGGTAGCACTCATAATTTTGAGTACATAGACTATGGAATAGTAAGTTACAAAATAGTAATTTTATAAAAGTTTGGAATTAATAAACATAATTGCTAACTATAAGTCGACTAGATCAGATCTGTTTGCACTGAACAAATTGCCACCTAACCATGAATTTTTTTCCACTAGTTCTTTCTAACCTGAGATCCTCAATACCTTAGAATCAACAACCTCTTGTGATTCTAGACAAGATATTTTTATGCCTTGCTTATATAGTATACTTTTGCTTAGCGGCGTCGTGCTTTCTAGAGTTCTCCAAGCCAATAAGTAGGCTTTTTACTATATTTCGAAAAAGGTATGTTACCTTTTTCGATTAAAGCCCACATTTTTCTCCTATTGTGCTTTACTCACCATTCTTAGTGCTCTTTCCACACTAAATGATTTAATAGATATTTCTCTCCAATCTTATTAAATGACATTTAAAAACTCCTAATGATTTTTAGGGGTGTTTATTGGGAGGTTTATCTTAATATTATCCATTCACCTTGATTTCTGATATGGAAATGATCTCTTTAACTCGTGTGTTTCCTTCCCAAGTAATGTCCATTTATTTATTTTTTATAAAACTTATTTATTATATTATCATACTTTATTTCATACTAAGTTCACTATGTTTTGTTAGTCATCACAACTAAAAGATGTTTTATTTTAAGCACATAATATTTAACATGGAAACAAAGGGGTATTAAAGATATTAGCTAGACTTACAAATAAAATTTGTATATCTTAAATTTTATTTATTTATTTTTATTTTTTTGCGTGTGGTTCATTACCTTTTGCGTGTGGTTAAATTTGGGCTAATTTCCCCTCGACCTACTGACAAGACCTGACCCCAAGGGCTTCGGGTGGATTCAACCCTGTGACCTCACGATGGCGACGCACGGTTTTTGACCAACTGAGCTAACCCTTGGGGCTTAATTTGTATATCTTACTTGTTTAAGTGATTCTATTTATTCCATATTTATTTCACAAACCAAAACCTTAATTTTGAAATCTATCTCTTAGTTTCGTATCATTTTGTCTCTAGCCAGTACCAAATAACTCCCATATAGTTATCCGGTCTATCACTATAAGATAGTTTCGAGCTCAGCTTATAGCTACAACAAATCTAGTTTTCCTAAATATTAGGCTTTCTTCATACGCATTAATATATATACTGAAGGTTAACTCCATGTCTCAGAAGTAAATAAATTAGTTTATACATGGAAGGCCAAAAACATTTCCTATTTTTTAATTTGATAAGCTTCTTTATGAGATTTGAAACACCAGTATTTATCACTCGTGATTTGTAACGTAGGATTTAGTATCATTATTCCTTGATGACCCGCATACAACAATTTCATCATATATTCTTTCAATTTTATATTGAAAATCTGTCTACAATTTAATACTAGATAATAACATATAATTGAATCATTGAAAATATTGGTTGAACATGCATCCATTTTTACTCTTGATGTGTGCCAATGTATATGAAACATGTGCATCATAACCTTACATGCTATAGATTTCACGCAAATAATACAATAACTAATTCCATAAAACACAGTAATAGATTATGTCACCAAACTAGATCCTATGGAAAAATTAACCAATATACCATTTCAAAATAAGTAGAGATATGTCTTCCATTAAGAACATATAACAACTTGTTTGAACAATAAGAATTCCTTTTGGGAATGATATGGGGAAAGGAATGTTCCACACAACCAATGAGTTGCACTACCAGTAACTCCTCCCGAGCTTAGGCTCCTTACTTACCTCTAGTTTTATCCACAAACAAAGTTGTCCTAAGTGTTCTCACTCAATGGTATTTATTAATTCTCTTCCCAACAAATTTTTAGTAGCGTCCTGCTTTTAAGGTCTACCTGAATTTTGCCTAGGCTATTAGTTTTGTAAAAGAGAGAAAAAATATCATTTCTCTCTCAACTTAGCATGTCTCTCCAACTAAACTTATTGATGTAGGAGCATCCAGCTCACCATAACTGGGCAAAGTCTCAACTAGTCTCAACTAGGTTTGCAGGCTATTGATCAACTGGACTATTTAATTTTTATTGTGATAGTTTTTCTTTTAACTTGTTTTATAGAGTTAGTGAATTTAGGCATTTTTAATTAAATAATTAGAATTATTGTAGCTCGAACATTAGTTAGGAAATAGTTCGTTGAATTAGGAGAGTAATGACAAACTGTTCATCCAAATCTTCTAATGTCAAGCAAATATAGTTATTAACGATAATAGGATTTTTTGTAACCAGATTCTATGACAGTTTGATTAACTGCAAAAATCAACTGAAATAGAGGGATATAAAAAAACCAAAATGTAACAAAGAAGGGGTTCAGTCAATTACAGAAGAAGAGAAATAAAAAAACAATCAGGCCATAAGCATTCAAAACTATTGTCCATCTGTATAATTTTTCTACTGTTTGCCTAATATAAACTTTTCTTTACAGTTTGATAAAATACCACATCAAGAATGTCTGTTGATATGCTATCATATATATTCTAACACGAACATATAGTTAACCAACAAGCATTGGACGAATGTCTGTATAATGTACAGTCACATAATTTAATATAAGCATAAAATTATTGGATGCATTTTTCGCACACGGTTAAACAAGGACCAAGAAACACAATTTCCAGAAGTCCGAGAAAAGGAATTGGGCATAGGAGTCAACCAAAGAAAGTGCTTGTAACCAGAAGAGCAACCACAGAACAGAGGCGGAAAATGACCATAAACAGAGGTAACATTGTTATGTATCCTTTATAAGTTCCATTGCAAGAAAATTGAAAAACCATCGATAAATTTAACCATTGTCAAAATCAGAACAAGTGTATGTAAAAAAAGTTCATTCTTATAAATAGCGTAATGATAAAACGCATGGATGGAATGGCGTTATAAGCCAGAAACCCTAGACTAGGGTTTAACCAAAACAAATATCGACAACCTTTAATATTTCAAACTTGACATAACGAGTGATCGAAAAGGACATGGCAACAGCAAACTTCATTCAATGACCAAAGAACCCTGAACAACCCTACAGTGACCGTGGGCACCTATCGTGCAAGATACAAACAAGATATTTGGGATTCAGGCCTACCAAGGACAAACGAACTGTATAAAATAAAGATTGGAGGATTCGCACACCCAGGTTGCCAACAGCGACCTGTAACCAATAAAGCAACTGTGTCACAAACACAACAAAGGGAAAACCCTTCAAGCAAATGTACCAATGTGTGCGAAGAATGAAAAGACGAGGAAATACCTGAGTAAATGAAGTCGAAGTTAACCATAGCGACGTCCCGGACGAGTTGAACGACTGTAGACCGAAGGAGCCAGCAGGGTAAGTCTCGATAAAAGAAGCCGAGTAAAATTGAAGCAGGGATAGGAGGTAATACATGTTTCCAACGATGAACGACCGCCAAAGTGGTCCTGTGCTCAGGAAAAATACCAGTGCCGCATAGTGAGAACCCAGAACAACAGTAAACGAGAAGATTGAATCGGATTCGAGCAAAGACATAACAGGAGTTCAGGAATTGTAATAAAGTCACAGCAATCATCGAGAATCTACCATAAAAACCCTGACCAAATTACAAAGACGCGTTCGCAAACCATCAACAAGTTACAGAAAGCAAACAA
This sequence comes from Pinus taeda, assembly GCA_000404065.3. Classification (NCBI taxonomy): domain Eukaryota; kingdom Viridiplantae; phylum Streptophyta; class Pinopsida; order Pinales; family Pinaceae; genus Pinus; species Pinus taeda. Next base: position 12,751 of record APFE031561199.1, on the reverse strand, counting down.
ACATTGGGAATATTTTATAGAACACGCGCATGCATAAGGAGAATGAGCAATTAAACTTACCAGTTTCGAACCACAGTTCAGAGCCGAACAACAACCATTTTCGAGCAGCATTTTCCTTACGTTTGCAGGCAAGCCGAGCAAAGAAGAGTTCGACGATTATCATTAGCAGAAGGTTGCAAACACCAAACCTAGCAGAGCAGACGGCGTTCCATAGAAGGAGCCCAAGAAACCCTCACCAAAGAGCTCTCAGCGCGAAGGAAGCAGAAGAATAATCCCGAACAACCATAAGGACTAGGGTTTTGGCACGAAGAACAAGCGGAGGCAAGTTCGAGGGGGGAGGATAGTGCATTAAGTGCCAGTAATAATTCCAGCTACCAACCTTAACATAAAAATCCCGCGGACGATCTCCACATAGGGTAACTAAAGATTTTATATTGACACGTATACCCTTTCCAACGTGTAAAGCGTGGGCCATTGGGCTGGGTTACACCACTTATCTTAATATTTTTCCTTCATAAGTGTATCTTTCTCTCCCCACATTCTTAAATTCTCTTTTAATTATTCTTAGCATTTCTCTCCCGCTAAAATTATCTTTTTCACACACCATAATATTTATGTCTCATTATGTTGTTTCTTATGCAACAAGTTTTTACCCAAAAAAATTGGGAGAACTAGGGAAGGTCCACCATATATATTTAACTAATTAACATATGTATTTAACTAATTAACAGATTGAGAAATTCTTGGACAATAAGGAAGCCCACATCATACATATGCTATTTCCCATAATATTCTCAAAAGAAATAAAATATTAATTCATCATAAAATTATATACATAATTCATTCAACACAAGCCATCAGCCCCCTCGTCCATTAGGCTCAATAATATTTACAAATAACTATAAATAATGATGCATGTAAAAATCAATGCACCAGGAGCATCACCCATGGTCAAAGGCACAAACCCTCTTAGTCTCATAGTATCACCCATGGTCAGAGGCACAAACCCTCTTAGTCTCATAGTAGAGTGCTAATGACCATAACCAAAATAGAGAAATAAAAATTGTATAGGGTTAAAATGCAGTATCTAAATGCACCCTAATCAATTCATGTCGTTCAATCACCTCGTTTGATCTTTGTTGTCCACATAATAAGTCACATGATAGCAAAAAGGTGGAGAAGCACCTAAGGGACCAAGTGGCATGTACATGTGCCCAACCAAGAATAAAGGTGTATTGACTTGTTTATCATTCATCCAAGTGTAAGGTTAAACCATAATGCCTTATGTCATGTCCAAAACTTGATAAGAGGAGTATCACATTAAATCCATGGTATATGAAATTAAAATGAAAGTACTAGTACAATGAATAAAAATCCTTTTAAAAAGACTTTAATATTCTTAATACAATGGGGACAATATAAAGTAAGATACAAAGGAAAGACTCACCCTTATAGTACCAACATATGAATGGTATTGAGTAGATTTGTGGAGTGAATAGATATAAAGTTCTCTTGTACTCATATAAAGGTACCTTAGAGGAATTAAAAAGTATGAATAGAAATTCATAAATTTAAACCATAATTGGTGAATGACCAAGTTTATAACCAAATAGTAAGCAAGCGTGGAAATTAAATTAACCTAGTAAAATCAAAATGTGTACCATCAATTATGAGAATTCCATGAGAGTGTAAATTAACATCATATATATGACAATTTTGAGATATATACAAAATATTATATTATTTATAATA
>APFE031561199.1:0-10085 GCA_000404065.3 Pinus taeda | reverse complement strand
AATAATATATTTAAAGTATAATTTGAATCATTATTATTCCAATGAAATCAAACTTGAACTACTAACTTATTTCCTCACCGGAGGAAAAACTTTTATTCCCTCACATTAAGAAGAGGTCCTATAAGAATTATATGCAAGTTGCTCACTTAAGGATAGTCCACTTGTCATGGCCTCCTAAACAACAATAATGAAATCATGTAAATTTTGCCTAGTAATTTCGGTAGTTCGTACAAACGCATGCATTTCCGGCACGGATTTGGTCTTCCAAGCTCATGAATTTGAAATTGTTTTTCCAACCAAGACTATTATATTAAATATAGATTTTCATGAAAAACATGAAATTTCATAGCTAATTAGATGTGTAAGATATAATTCAATCTTTCCATGGGCTAAAATAGGATACATCGTCATCAAGGCGCGTTGTTTTTCGTTGGCTCCAAATTGGTCAACCATTGTGATTGTGCCCTCGCATAAATTCCAATGTACAAAAACGTCAGAAAATGACTTGCAACAACGATCAACTTGGAAACGATGATCTCTTGTCAATGCGTTTTTATACGGTACTGCGAACAGCCTTCCTGTCCACATTTTTTTCGGCATTTTGTGCACACCTGCAAGTTTGAAACCAAACGGTTGTCTGTTTGCGGCCGGCCATCAAACGAAGATGTTGAAATTAACTGGGTGTATGACTGAGTGAATAGACTCAACTGTCATGAACTTTTTGCATCAGCATCAACAGAAAGCGACTAACATTTACCTCCTCTTGCCATTTTGATGTAACAACGAAATCGTGCATAATCTTCCCCCGAAACAGAAGGGTGGAGAAGCAAATCAGTTCATGGAATTTGCTGGCGAAAACCCCCTTACGATTTTTCGCACCAGTGCAGATTTGGAAAGTGAGGTGTTAATTGTTCGTTAAATACAGTGCGAGAGAGCAAGATGGGAATTTCAAAACAAATCTATTCATCGAATTTCATAGTTTTCACCATTCTGTTTTCCTAATAATTTTCACAGTTTTAACCCAAAAAAACATATTTCGACTTTTTAGTAAAATCTTGACTTTTTGAGCCGTATTTGATAAACGAATAGCCACATAAGAAGTGCCAAATTCTATCCCTATTATGAGATACGAACAATACGAAAGTTAATGGCCAACAAAGTACAAATTACCCTGACATCTATCTTCTGTACATAAGTCAAGACATTTACAACTAAATGGATCGTGACCGTGATGGAATGAACATAGGCATATGATAATACTGTACATCATTTGATATGAGATTTAGTTGTTGAATGTTATGCGTGTACCAGACATCACATCTAATTAGTTGTCAGTATATGTCTACTGTCCTCTACTGCTTGCTTCAAAAATCAGTTTACCAAATTGGACGGTGTGCATAAAATTTTGGCAGGATCTGTTACTTCGTATTGGACATTTTCACGCGGCGCATTGCGCTGGTGTCGAGATATTATGGACATTTTCACGTGGCCCAGTGCGATTGTCTCTAGATATTTTTGGCACGTCTATAATTTTGTCTCATATTTATGATAACTTGCGTTTCGAGTCACAGCTACCCTATCATCCCTAAAGCTGTCATTCCAAGTTTACTTTTAGCATCGCCACAATCCGTTCTGAAAACAATAGATGTTTCTCCATGATTTCGTGAAAATTCGGCGAAATATTTTTGTCGTTGTGTAACTTAGCACATCAGCCTACGTACCTGCTTGCAGAAAAATGTTGATTCCTAATTTAAATCAAATATGTAAGTCGGTGAAAATAGCGTGCACGGCTGTCGTATTGGTCTTGTACAAAATCACGTATATGTAAAAAGTTGGGAGAGATATTTTTAGTTCATAAGCATTGTCTATATTATTTATAGAAATCATTATGTAGTTACTATTTATATTTACAGATGAATTTAAAAATATTTGTCGTATTGGTCTTGTACAAAGATTACGTATTTGTAAAAAGTTGGGAGAGATGTTTCTAGTTCATAAGGATTGTCTATACTATTTATAGAAATCATTCTGTAATTACTATTTATATTTATAGATGAATTTAAACATATTTATATCTATGGTATGTTTTTACATTTATTTTAAATTATTTTTATTAGGTGAAAGTAATGTAATATTATAATCTAATGTATATTACTATATATTAGTGGTTTAAATAAATTGTATTTTTGAATGAGTATGGATTTAATGTTTTGAAAATCATTTTTGGCTCCGGGTATGTGTATATAATAAAGCTTGACTTGTAATTCCACCAAATTTTTGTTAAATAAAGATAAAATTGAGTGGAAAATATAAAATATAAGATTTTTATTATTCAGAATGGGGAGATGTTGTAGTGTGTATAAACAATTAAGACATTATATATATGAGACATTTTGCATGAGAGACTCCTTACTACCCCTTGTGGTTTTGAACCTGTGATGTCTTTGGAAGAAAGACATGCTCTTAACCATCAGGCCCACTCAAGCTATATAATATATATAGATATATATCTAATATGTCCACCTTAAATATAAATAATAAAATAAAAAGTTATAAATAATAATAGATTCATTTAATTAGTTATATCTGGTTTTGATTTTTTCGCCAGAATAAAATAAAAAATATATATGCATACGAAATTAAAATATTAATTCAAATTATAAAACTTCTTAAAGAACTTATAATTATTAAATTAAGATATCTATCAGTGAGACTTTTGAAAAAAACAACGGTTTTATTTTTCAATCTATTTAGCTAAAATTCAAACATAGATTGAAATCACAAGCTTTCACAAGTGGATATCTTCACATTTTGAAGTGCCATGGATTTTCGGGTGTCCCAATCCATATTAGAGTAAAAAACAATTTACTTCACCAATCTGGGAAACTCTAAAAGGTCTTCACATATAGGACAACTTCCTATTTAATTACATATGTATAAATTTTCAAAGTTAATAAATTTAAAATAAGATATTTCTATGTTTAGACGATATGTATTAAAAGTATAAATGATATTATTAAGAACCATATTAACTCTAGAATTTTTATAAGCGCAAATCTGTTCTCTAAATTCTCCATTCAAAAAGAGGTTTGTATCTGGGGAGATGAGATTTAATCTCTATAGGGGATTGTAATGGATTTATGTCAATTTAACCTAATGTATCAAAATATTTGATCATTCACTAGCGTTGAATTTTCTTATTATTATTGATATCTCTCTATCCAATGTGTTGTTAAGGCACTTAAACTCCTAGATGTTAAGTCACCAATTCAATTTCTTACCCTCTATTCTTTCATATGGCCGTGAAGTAGCTTCACCAATGTCAAATTTACCAAAAAAAATTCTATGGACATTAAAATATTTATTTAAATGTATGTGCTATAATATGGTCTCTATATATATTGGTGAAAGACGAAAGAAATTATTTTTGAAAAATAGAATTATACCACTTCCTTTGCAACCTTGTTTCAGGTTGTATTATCAACAACAATAATATATTTTATATATATATTTATAATATTATTATTTTTTATTATTATTTTTGTCTTATTCTCAGTTCTATTTAGAAGTCTTTTATTTTAGTTTAATCTATACTTGACTTCCAATTCACCATTTATACAGCATTATCCCCTCATATTCAAATCTCACTTTTAACCATATGAGAATTTAGCATTAGTACTAATCAAAAAATATTTTGACAATGTATACTCATCCTTTTAAATTAGTATATATGTATTAAAAATGTGTATCTATTCACCCCATCATTTATTAATTATGGATATTTCCAGATATAGATTTTATGTTAATATAACATTCTTATGGACTCTGTATTAAAGTTATGTATTTTTGTATTATATAGATGTAGTATTATATCTCAATATTATAGATATAGATTTTACAATTAAATATTAAAATTATTTTCATGATTTTTTTTAATTTTTTTATTTCATATATTTTTAGTTACGTTTCTATGTAAACATCCAAATATTTATTTGTGGTAAAAAGAGAGTAATAAGAAAATTCATTGATACAGATGTAAGAGTCTATTGATCTTACATCTATACCAATACCAATGAACCTTCTTACCTACTTCCTTTTAACTATTGTTCCCACTTACCTTCTCTCTTCTCACTATTCTTCCTCCATGAAGAATGTTTATTTATTTTTCACTCTCCTTTCTCCTTTTCCTTGCCTGAATGCTATGCTACCCTTAATTCTACTTCTTGTTTTTGTTTAAGCTCCTTAGGGCAAAGAATTAGTTAATATTCTAATATTTTGGTCGTGATTATTCCGGTTCTACTATTATTATTTTGATATTCTGATTCTAATATTATTATTGATAGGCAGAGAGGTTGATATCTAATTCTCTCCTAAAAGAAAAGGAGGTTATTGGTTTGATCGTGTTGTAAGATTGATAATTAGGCTCACTATCATTATCATACATATCTGATTCTAATATTATTATTGATAGGCAGAGAGGTTGATATCTAATTCTCTCCTAAAAGAAAGGGAGGTTATTGGTTTGATCGTGTTGTAAGATTGATAATTAGGCTCACTATCATTATCATACATGTATTTGCATCTTCCTCATGGATGACAATGATATTAAGATATTTTAATACATCTTGTGGGTGCTAGGTTGGGAGAGTGAAATATTTTATAATATTTTTTGCGTGCTAGGTTGTGATATTCAAAATATTGTTTTTTTACTTTTATTTTGAAAAGTATAATAGCTAAGTACTTATTACATATTTTCTTCATATTGAAATGTAAAATGATGTTTTGGCCCAATTAGTCAAATCTCTTAACTATGATTTGAAATTAGATAAATTCTAATTAAAAATATTTTTTTTTCTCTCCTTATCATATTTTTTTTTAAATATTTACATTTAATAAATTATAGATTAAATATAAATTTTAAAATAAAATAATTATATATCTATTTTTTAAAATATTTACCATTTAAATAAATATTAAATCTAATATAAATTTTTAAAATAAAATAATATATATCTTTTATAACAATTTTAATATTAGATGTTGTTGCAAATTCTAACGAGACTTCAAGAATAATATGCACAAATTGATAGATACATATAAGGAAAACGCAGGAGCAAAGGCAAAAAAATATTAGGGCTTCAGAGTTGCTGCAGAGGCTATGATCCATGGAGGGGCGCAGGGAGGGGAGCCCCACTTCCTGCTTCAAGCAAGCCGTGAACACCAAAGGGAAAAAACCCATAGAAAATGATAGAGGACCTTCAACGGGAAAGAATAAGAACAGTGAGGACGAACAAAATGGACAGGAATCCAAGGAGAAAAGTATTATTAAAGAGAATGAGGAAGAAGACAAGGAACATGGAACAAAAGACAAAGCACACACGGGCCCATGTAAGCCCAAAGTTGTTGTAATTCCCAGAGTCACGTTAAATGAGCCTGCTCTGCAAGATCACAGGGAATATATGCAAACCTATGCTATCATTTGCAAATTCATGGGCTTATGGCCCACTAAAAAATCCTTACAAAAGTAGATAAGATACCATTGGAAACCAAAAGGAAGCATTGACCTACACCTAGGTTCAAAGGGATTCTTCATCATGGTTTTTGCAAATATCGAAGACAAGGATACAGTTTTTGAAGGTGGGCCATACTTCTTTGGTACGGTAGGTCTCTATATGCAACCTTGGATCATGAATTTTATCCCAGAATATGAGACCTTTACTTCAGTCTCGGTGTGGGTAAGGCTCTATTCTCTTCCGCTTGATTATTGGAAAACATAATCATTAGCGGCCATAGGAAATAAGCTGGGATGGTTTGCTAAAGCTTCTGAAGCCACTAGGAGGGGAAAGTATAATTCCTTTGCTCGAATCTGTGTGGAGATGGGTCTCTCTGGAGCTCTGCCAGATGAGATAATCTTGGAAGTACATGATGAAGAATGGGTTCAAACCATAGACTACGAACATATTCCGTTCAGATGTTGTAAATGTCACGAACATGGACACCTATTCAGGGATTTCCCTCTCACTAGAATAGAGAATAAGAGTAAATCTAATGCTATAAAATACTCTGAAGGCTTTCACAAAATGGAATATAAAGGAAAAAGAAACAAGAAGGGAATAAAAGCACAAAAATCTAAAGGACAAAAAAACAACCAAAACAGGTTCCGAGTCTTGGAAGTGGAAGAAGAAGATAACACAATAGACCAGACGAAAGGGGAAGAATTAATGGGAGAAAAGAAAGTAGAGGGCAAGGAACAAACACCAGATATGATTCTGCAGATAGAAGCGATGGTGAGCAATGTAGAAACGGAAATAGATTAGGAGATGACCACAAGTGAGATGGAAGCGGAGAACCAAGAACTTCAGGCGATTCTTTAGAAAGAGAATCCTGACTTGGAAGATTTCTTGATGCAAGGAACTAAAGGAGGGATTGACTCTTTACCTCCAGAGGAGTTCAATAAAGTCTAGAAGTTATATATATGGAAAACGAAAACAAAGGACCAGAGAGGCAAAGGAGCAAGGAAAAGCAAAGCAATGAGGGAGTAAAAACGGTAAGACCCATACCTGTATTAGCACCTAAAAACCCAGGAAAAAAAGAGGCAGGAAAAAGCAGAAAAAGTTATTAATGGAATGTGGAAAGCTAATGATAGACTCAGGTAGGATGAAAGATCTAACCAGCTACTCCTTCACCAATCTTTCATAATGAATTTACTTCTTGGAATATCAAAGGTCTAGGTAGTAAAAGGAAATAGAGACCAATTAGTAACAGAATGAAACAAATAGCTCCGGATGTGATCTTCATTCAGGAAACCAAATGTCCCATTCATAAATTAAAAGAGATTCATAGCAAGTGGCTTAATAACTATGAATTTTTTGGAAGTCAAAGCGAAGAATACAGCAAGAGTATTTTCACCCTTTCGAACCCTAAGAAAATAGAAATTATAGATGCTGAAGCATCTCGAGATTACCTCTCTGTGGTCATCCATCTGGTCGGAGATAAGGAAACTTACCTAATCACCAATGTGTATGGGCCCCACATATTGGAAGGAAAACTAGAGTTTCTTCATTCTCTGGAGGAACTAAGGGACAGACATGCAGGAATGCCATGGATACTGGGAGGGGATTTTAACATGATTAAATCACTTTCAGAGAAAAAAGGTGGAACTAGAATCCAAAGTCAAGACTCTCTGAGGTTTCAGTCTTTCACAGACATTATGAAGTTAGTGGAGATTACAACCAATAATGGAATTTTTACTTGGAACAACAAAAGAGGAGGATAATCTCAAGTGGCTTCAATATTGGACAGATTCATGATATTTGAGGATCTTATGCTCAAAAATAAGGAAATCTTAGAAAGAATCCTTTCCTTTGGAGGATCTGACCACTGGCCAATCTATCTGGAGATGCAGAGTATTGGTACTCCAAGAAATAGACCTTTTCACTTTGAAAATATCTGGCTCTCTCATCCAGATTTCAAAAGTAATATTGTCAAATGGTGGGCAGAAGATTTGAACATCCAAGGCACCAATATGTTCCTTCTTCAAAAAATACTAAAACACATTAAGCTTAAGCTCAAGGAATGGAACAAGAATGAACATGGCAACATTTTTGAAGCAAAAAAAGCAGTGGAAGAAAAAATCCAGGAACTCAACCAAGCCCTTATAACAGATGGCTTTGATGAAATCAAGAATGATCAGGTCATCAAATAGCATCAAGAATGGGAGGAATTGTGAAAACAAGAGGAAATATTTTGGAGGCAAAAATCAAGGGTTCAATGGCTCAAAGAGGGAGAAAGAAACAATAGCTTATTCCATAGATCCAGAATGGCGAACATAGTTCATAATAGAATTTCAGTGATCAAGGATGAGAGAGGCATTCTTCACAACTCTCATGCTGAAATTGAAAAAGCTCTGGTCAAGTACTTTGAAGGCATTGCCAAGGAAATGTGTTATAGCAAATAGAATTCCATTAGAAACTTCACAAGACACATCCCTAGGCTGGTGTCCAATGAGGACAATTTCAACCTCAACAATCCTGTAACCGAGGAGGAAGTCAGCGAGGTGCTTGAAGAGATGCAAAGTGGTAAAGCATCGGGCCCAGACAGATTCATTGTTGACTTCTTCAAAGCCTGTCAAAGCATTGTTAAAAAGGATATTTTAAATGTGGTAGAAGATTCCAATATGAATAAAACTATTCTGAAATCTCTGAACACTTCTTTCATTGCTCTTATCCCCAAGCAGGAGGCTGCTCAGACGCTGGACAAGTTTAGACCAATAGATTTATGTAATGTGGTCTACAAGATAATATCAAAAGTGGTGGCCAATAGGCTCAAACCTCTTCTTCCATCTCTGGTTTCTGTGGAACAAGCCGGTTATGTGGAAGGAAGGAAAATTCTCAACAATATTATTCAACCTCACGAGGTGGTTCATTCTCTGACTATCAACTGAAAGGCTGGTATGATCATGCAATTGGACATTGCTAAAGCCTATGATAAACTAAGTTGGAACTATATCAGGAAAATACTTATTGCCTTTGGGTTTGATCACAACTGGGTAAGATGGATCTTCGCCCTGGTTACTTCCTCAAGTTTCTCTATTTTGGTCAATGGCTCTCCCTCTTAAACTTTTATTCCCTCTGGAGGCCTCAGACAGGGGGACCGACTCTCTCCCTTTCTCTTCATCCTTATGATGGAAGGACTAGGTCGATCTATCAATCATGCCAAAGAACTTGGTAAGATCAAAGGTCTCCAACTCTCTGACAGGGGCCAGGCTTGGATGCATCAACAGTTTGTGGATGATACGATGCTACAAGGAATCCCTATAACCAAAGAAGATTATGCATTCAAACAAATTCTAAATGAATTTTCCAAGGCTTAAGTTATGGAAGTTAATCTCACCAAATTCAAGATCTTTTTCTTTAATACTAATATTGCCATTCAAAAGAACATTGCCAAAGTTCTGGGCTTTCAAAGAGATTCTCTTCCCTCAAAATATTTAGAGATACCTCTTACTTCTAAGATGCTGCACAAAATCATCTGGGAGCCAATTATCAACAAACTGCAAGGCAAAATCAGAAAATGGACGGTTAGATCCTTAAACCTTGTTAGCAGGCTAGTGCTCACAGAGGTTGTTTTATAAGCAATCCCATTTTATATGCTTTCTATTCTCCCAACTCCTAAAGGAGTTATGCAGCTTATTAGAAACATTCAAAGAAACTTCCTCTGGGGAAAGGGGGAAGTAAAGAAAAAATGGGCCTTGGTAGCCTGGGAAAAAATCTGCAAACCCAGAAATTATGGAGGACTTGGATTGGATGATCCTGAAATTTTAAGCAACGCTCTAGGGGCTAAATTATGGTGGTGCTGGCTAAAAGAACCAAAGGCTCAGTGGGCTACAATTTGGAAAGAAAAATATCCCATTTCATGGCCTAGTGAGGATCATATAAGAATGGATGGTAATATCAAGGGAACATACATATGGAACAAGGCTTGGGACAATAGATGTCTAGTTCAACAGAATGGCTTCTGGGAAATTAGAGAAGGAAATTTAGCTTTGTTTTGGGAGGACAGATGGCAACATGAGTCCATTCTTTTGAGAGAAGAATTAAAGGAGCCGAAGGCAGAGACAGATACTAAAGGATTAATCAAAGTTAAGGATTTTTGGGATCAGACCAACAATGCAGAAAAGTGGAGACAATGGAGGAAATTTGATCTTAGAAATGACAACCCTTTAAAAAAAAAGCTGATGTAATAATGCAAGAGCTAGATACAAGGAAAATTTTTGTTTCAGAAGCGAATGAACAACTAAGATGGGGCAACAACAATGAGGGAGCCTTTAATCTTAAGGAGGCAAAAAAAAATTCTCCTTGGTTTGGCTTCCCAGGCTCTAGACAAAGCCTGGAAAAGACTTTGGAGACAACAAAGTTGGATGAAAATTAAACTCTTCACATGGCTAGTGCAACACAGGAAAATTTTGACTTGGGACAATATACGGAAAAGAGGTATTCTGGGGCCCTCCAAGTGCCAACTTTGTGAAATACAAGAGGAAACAATGGAGCATATTTTCAATAACTACTCCTTTTCCTCCAAGTTGT
>APFE031561196.1:122272-134984 GCA_000404065.3 Pinus taeda | reverse complement strand
TTGTCTCGATATCAGTTTGCAGAATCTAGTTGTGGCCAAATATACCAAAAAAGAATATGTTGATGTCCATATAAAGGAACAACCATCCACCATAATGCATGGGTACTAACCACTGCAACCGCCAGTCTTGTAAGATGTCCTTCGCATACATGGTTCTTCCAACCATTATAACTGCACACCTGTACATGTACCTATAAACCCCCCTCCATCATTGTTAACCTGGGTTTTGTCGGATTACACGTAACCATGCTCTGGGTTTTAACGAATCACCCTCAACCATGCCACCAAGGGCTCTCAGCAAGTGTGGTTCAACTCAGCCACCAAGGCTCAACACAGCCATGAAGGCTCAACAATGCCACCAAGGCACTCAATTCAGCCACGAAATCTCTTCATGTTAAAATGCTACCACGTTCAAATGAGATACCACTAGGGCACCCCACCCACCATGGGCCACAAACCCGCCACTAAAGAACTCCAGCCACTCTGGGCCACAAACCTGCCACTAAGGCACTCTAGCCACTATGGGCCAAGGGTTTTGTCGGTGAACCCTAAACCATGTTTATAGGAGTCTCTGTTCCACTTCACGGTTACATGTGGTTTCTGGCTTACCTCAAACCGACGCTGCAAATACAAAGTTGTTTTTATATTACCACAAAGTGTATGGGGATACACATGCCTTACAAGGCTTACATTTCACACTCCAACTCTAGAGTTACCAGGTACATACACTACAACGACCACTACAAACATCCTAGACTTGCTTACTAATGTATGTGACATATACTATGAGTCTGCCTTATTTCAACACACAATATTTTACCTTGTTTGTCCATCCATTGTTACATCAACCAACTTCTCTTAGAATCATACTTAGTGCTTTCATCTTGAATCTTTCTAACTTCAATTAGCAATTGCTAGAGTCATCAATTCTAACTAATTGCATTTACATGGTGAGTTGATCAGGCTCAACATGTTTCACTTACAAACTTAAAAAGAATTCAAGAACACTTACACTAGTATGCAACGTTGTGGAAAATTTTGGTTTCTCCATCTTGACCCATGTAGAATGAGTTTTCCTCTTTAATCCTTTTGCTCTCATAAATATCTATCATCATTGTCCCCCATGCTCTCCCACATTGTCCTTCTGAACCATAGATGGAAAGAGTGACTTACAACAGTTGGGGCATTCCTTATATCAGTCTCACCTATGCCATTGTCATAAAGACTAAACTACCATTTTTTTGCCCCACCTTGTTCAATCACTTTTGTACCATTGATCTCAAATCCACTCTTCAATAGTGCACGACTTGTTCACATGTCCTAAAATGCAAAAAATCTTTGTCGCTGAATTGTTCTTGCGGCCAAAGCTAGCAAACCACTTAGGGCCCTGTGGAGTATGGTTGGCGAAACAACCACTGTCTCCACATTTGTAACTATTGTTGGACCACCATAAAGACAGGCATTGGCAGGAAAAGGAGGTTTCAATCAAGACTTGCCAATGGAACATATCATCTGCCACCAGTCCTGTATTGCATGAAGTAGGAGGATCCTTTTGGATATCCTTAAGTTCCTTTACAATCCGCGTCGACGCAATAGATGCGGCAACAACTTACAAAATAAACCCTAGAATTTCTCAATGCTTAGAAGAGCAATTGTAGAGCTGACAGTCAATATACCCAGAATTGACCAGATCAGACGCAAATAGACAAATCGAACTTGCATCTATGATGTGAATTATGGACGACCTGGAAGAATGATATCTCAGCCTCCGAGACTTCCAGCTCCTCTAGTGAAAAAAAAAACAAAAAAGAGGTTCCGCAAGATCACCACACTCCTCGCACAATAACACGATGGATGGAGGGAGGAGTCATCAAAGCATGGCCCATACAACAAAGAAGCCATGACATTCATGGAAACCCATCCAAATTCGCCGACTCGACCATGCTGCACCATCGGCTCAACTGCTCTCTTGCTTGATAAAATATTGCACAGCGAAATCTTTCGGTCTAGGCTGCTTCAAGGACACAGGAAGTGACCTCAAGACTTTTTGTAGAATCTAGCGCATAGCCCAACAGATTCCATGCTTAGGCAAACGACAGCTGACGGATTCCCTGCTCGCTTAATGTGAAGGAGTTGATACCACCACTGCTCACACTCTGATCCGTTCACATAGCCCACATTGATCATCCACTAAGTATGATTCACTTGAAGATCGACCTGCACAACAATAGAACCACAAATCTGATCCATAGATCCACCAAACAACAAATGAAACAAACAAAATAATTATCAAACTTTTTATTTCTTCAGCCTAGGAGCGGCCAAGCCCACGAGGGACTAGGCCCTCAGGGCTCTGATACCAACTTAAAATATCAATATACACAATATTTGTATCCTATTCATTAAAATAAGATTACATATTTACAAAGTGTTGTCTCAAGATAGGGAGACTATTTTGGACACACAATCTGTTGGTTGAGGAAATCTCTCAACCACACACCAAACTAGGAAATGGATCCTAACTGCCAGGAACAAACTCCTTTACTTAGTGAAAATCACAACTAGAGACAAGTAAGAATTAGATATTCCAACAAATTTGATATATCAATGTTTTCAAATTGGAAATTTTTTTATTTCAATGAATTATGTATATTATTAAGCGAAATATATTCATATCCATAAATCTAATTTTTTTTAAATGAAAAATGCTGAAAAAACTTATTTTTAAAATAAGCTATTATCTTATCCAAGATAAATTTATTATATATATATATATATATATATATATATATATTATAAACATAAATAATAATTATTGAAAACATAATATATAAATTACTTTTAATTATTTAAATTTGATTTTTTCTAAACTTATTTTATCTTTCTTAATATTTACTCTATCATAAATAACTAAATTAACTAGTAATAATATTGCTCATTACTAATAAAAGACATTAAAAAGAGTCTTAGTTCTAGTGTCATTTTTCTTAATATTTAAACCATTCTAAATAAATAAGCTAACGAATAATAACATTTACATGATTCATTTGAATTGGATAATATGTGCAATTTTTTTGGGTTTTATGTTAAGTTACACAAATTTTTTAAATACATTTAAAATTATATTTGTATTAAAATAATAATATAATATAAATATATTAATTTATGTCTCGAGATAGTTAGTTTATTTTGGATATACAATTTTTTGGTTGAATGAATATTAACTCTCAAATACTAGGAACAAACTCATGTATAAAGAATGAATCACAACAAAGATAAGCATGAACTATATTTTTCCAAGTCTTCCCTTTAATAACTACTTGTCTAGATCTCAATCAACAAAGTCTAACTGTGATCATGATAAAAAAGAATATGTCGATGTCCATATAAAGGAACAACCATCTACCATAATGCATGGGTACCAACTGTTGTAACCGCCAGTCTACCAGGATATCCTTGGTATACATGGTTCAATCAACCATTATCTACATACCTAACTGAGATATCCTTTGTATACATGGTTCAATCAACCATTATCTACATACTATACTTATACCTGCAAATCCCCCTCCATCATCGTCATCATGGGTTTTCTCTGATTACCCATAACCATGCTCTCGGTTTTATTGAGTTACCCTAAACCATGCCTAAGGTTTTGTTGGCTGACCCTAAACCATGCCTATAGGATTCCATGTCCTCTTTACTCTCACATGTGCTTTCTAGCTTACCACAAACCTACACTACAAAGTGGTTTTCGACTTACCACAAACCTACAATTCCAAAGTAGTTTTAAGATTACCACGAACTTTAAGGGGATGCACATGCCTTATAATACTAACAACAAAAGGTACATAACATTACAAACCTTTGAAGGACCACTACAAAACATCATAGACTTGCTTAAAAATGTAACATGTATGTGACACAAAATAGACTTCAATCGTGAGTATATTCCACAAACTTGCACTAATTTCCACTTGGTTGTCAATCATCATTTAATCTTTGTTGCTACTCCTTTACTTTATATTTTGAAATTGTTCACATCATGAACATCTTTGTCTTTATCAATTAAGTCCTTAAGCTCTATACTTAACCTGTCATTTGTTAAAATAGCAAATTCTAACAAAATAACTTCAATTTGTTAACTTCATATTGAAGTGGCTAATCTCAATATGTATATTGATTTTAATCTCTATCTATTCGCTACATAAACCAAAACACTCGCTACAGAGACAAAGACAAGGAAGAGCAACCTATTGCCCAAAACACATTAAATTTGCAGGTCACATTGTCGAGAAAATATGATGTCGAAGTCATGAGCCACACAGCATTTGGACAAGAAAAAACTTGAGTCAAATGGCCAAATAGAAATCCGTCCAATAGCTAAAAGAGTCACCAAACATTGAAGAAAAAACTGCACACGGTTGGACCCTCCAACACACAATCTCTAGCCACCAGAACGACCCTTCAAGCATTTCATTTCAACTCATTCGTTTCCATCGCAATCTACTCCCCAGCACATCAATTGACATTCCTCCATTGTGACATGCTCTCCTAGGTTTCCCAAAACAATGTGAACCTCTTCTGAAGAAATTACCCCATTTCTTTCCAAATCAAATATTTGGAGAGCATCTCTCAAATCCTTCAGGATGGAAGCAGAACCGATGCCTTGTGTATTCAAATCAATGAAACCATTTCCCTCGCGGTCTGCTTCTTTGATCATCTTCTTCACCTCTTCTTTAGTTGCCAACAATGTTAAGCCAGCAAGAAAACAACATATTGAAGCGGCCACACCATGCCACAATATCAACAATCACACATTGCTTTGCACAAACACAGAGTTGGATACACTTGCTGAAAACAATCTCCATTTTGTTGGACACGAGCTCCAATCCAGTCGACTCGAACTGAACCTCGATATACCCATTTTGCGCAATCGGAGCACACACCATTCCAACACCCCAATCCTCTACAGCATCAATCAGCAGAGGAGCGAACGATACGCAAACACCCTCATTCTCATAGGTACAATTGGAAAAAGTGGCACAGGTTATTCATGTTCATTGTAAGAACTTGACCCTCTCTGCACACCAAGAAAGCACTATTTTTCACAAACCAACAGACCCCACAATGGGCGCCAAGCTTGATCCTCTCTCACAAATACAGATGCTTTCTACATATAGGTTACCACGGATTTGTAACCACATGAATTCAACAACGTTCGTCTAACTCTTCCTTACAAATCTTCCAACACTTTCAGCAAAAATCATTTACGACACCTCTCATGGTGTCTCCACACAGATGTATTCCAAACTCGATCTCCTTATATACACATCTCTCCACCTAATGCTGCTGCTGGAAATGGTTTTCATGCACTGTTGTGCACTGCAGAATCCTTTGCATTCAGACTCCTCTAGATAGACTAGTGCGCTTGTGTGCTTTTCCCAACAATTATTAAAAAACAAAAAAGACTCAGTCCATGCTTGATAAATTCACCATAGAAGGCAACAAGTACAACCAATACGACTCTCCTCACGAGCATTAGTGATAAAAATGGCAATGTTTGTATTAAAGAATTAAAAGTCCACTGGTCAACTCTACAAAAGAGAGTCTGAACTAGGAGAGTCTGGCTCTGCAGAACGCTCTACATTGTTCATGCACATTACACATTAAATAGAAAACATGGTTTTAGGGAAGTTAGAACAACATACTAAGAAATAGAAACTAATTCCTATCCTGAGGTTACGTGAACCAACTCTACCTATTCTAGGATATTCTCCATTATCTTCAACACTCCCTCTTAATGGAAAATGGGTTCACAAATATGCCTAACATCTCCCTAAAATGCTTAGTGAAAATGTCCGCAACATTATCACATGTATTACAATATTCCAAATGGATTTCTTTGGATTGCACTTTCTCCTTGACAAAGTGGAATTGTGTATCAATATTTTTAGTGTTTTTGTGAAACACTGGATTATTGGCAAGTTTGATTGAACTCTGATTGTCGCATATGATTGTTGTTGTGTCTATCTGTTCTTCCCCAACATCCTAGAGAAGTCTCAGCAACCAGACTGCCTCACATGTTGCTGCACACATGGCTTGATACTTTGCTTCCACTAAGGACAAGGAGACTGTGTTCTGCTTCTTGATGCTCCATGTGATCACCCTGGATCCAATGCTGGTGCATAACCTGTTATAGATTTGTGATCAACTACATTTCCAACCCAATTTGAATCTACAAATCCTACCAATCTAGCATCAGAGGAGTCAGTGTAAATAATACTATAATCTACAGTACCTTGTAGATACCTCAAAACACTTTTCACTGCATTCCAATGGCTTTCAAGTGGCTTAGACATAAATTGACTTAGCACACTGACTGCATAAGCCAAATCAGGTCTAGTAGTGGTTAGGTAGATTAGACTCCCAGCCAACTATCTGTAAAGTCTTGCATCCGCCACTTTTGAGCCATCCTTACTCTACAATTTGATGTTCTGCTGCAATGGTACCGTTGTAGGCTTACACTGATCCATCCTAAACTTTTCTAATAGGCCTTTGACATACTTTGCTTGGGACAGAAATGTTTGACCTGAATCTCTTCGGATCTCAAGACCTAAACAGTATCTGAGTTTACCGAGGTGTTTCATTTCAAACACCTGTGACATCTGTTGCTTGATTTCATCGATTAGATATGTAGCATCCCCTGTAATGATCAAATCATCTACATACAATAAAGTCAACACTACACGCCCTTGTTCATCTTTCATGGTGTAAATATTATGGTCATTTCTACTTCTATTAAAGCTAGCTTGCAGAAAAAATGAATCAATCTTTTCATACCAAGACCTGGGAGCTTGTTTTAGTCCATAAAGTGCTTTCTTCAATCTACAGATTAAATGTTCTTTTCCTTTCTAGACAAATCCTTCCGGTTGCTCTAGATAAACCTCTTCTTTTAGTTCTCCATTCAAAAACGCAGACTTTACATCTAGTTGGTGCATCATCCAATGTTTCTTAGTAGCTAAAGAAATTAACATTCTGATAGTATTCAATTTAGCTATAGGGGTGAAGGTTTCTTCATAGTCTATCCCTTCTTTTTGTGAATACCCCTTTGCTACCAACCTAGCTTTTAGTTTTTCTATGGTTCCATCTACATTAATATTCAGTTTATATAAAAATTTACAACCTATGGTTTGTTTTCCTCTAGGAAGTTCAACCAATTCCCAAGTGTTATTTCTGATTATTGAATCATATTCCTGTTCCATGGTTGTTTTCCATTCACTACATTCATTTGCTTCTTTATAACTAGAAGGTTCAACCACATTCATCATACTAGTTATAAAATCATTTTCCCTATATCTTGCAGGTAATTGAGCTTTCCTACCTAATCTCCTGAGTGGTGGAGTGGCTTCAAAGCTTATTTGATCATCATTTTCTTTTTCTTCCTGTTGTTGTTGCTATTGTTGTTGTTGTTGTTGATGTTGTTGTTGTTGTTGTTACTATTGTTGTTGTTATTCATCCTCTGCCTTTGTCTGTTGCTGACCCTAATTGTTCTCTGCTTCTTCTTCCACCAAGTACAGAGTGTCCCATTCCTCATTGTGATCATTAAAAATTGTTGTCTTTTCTCTGTCTTATAACTACTTTCATGATTGAATGAGGATATCGTTTACGTGCTTTTTGACTTCTGACCTCATTATGGGAACTTTTAGGGGACTTTTCACAATGAATTTACGTGCTTTTTGACTTTTGACTTCATTCTAGGAACTTTAAGGGGACTTTTAACACTGAATTTACGCCTCCTCTTAATTTACACCAAACAAACGTTGTTTATTTTAAGGAAAAAAACTTCCAATGATACGCTGACTCTTCAACGGCAACAGAGACATTCAACCACACAAAAACTGCAGCTGCCTTTTTCGGCTCAATCCACGACACCTCAATACCACGAGCGGCTCTTCAATCTGGTGTAGAATGTACATATTCAACGACAGTTCCATTTACGCTTTTCCTTCTTCTTCCAGCGGTGCTAGTTGCAGGGTGAGGGACAATGATATCTTGAATAATATGAGGTCGACGGAGAATATAAATATTCAATGGCTTCTATTAAGAAATCGATACAAATCGTAGGCGCCTCCAGATTTGGAGCAGTCCTCCCCACACAAGGTAGTTATACGTGACCCTCACACAAGGCCACGCTACACAAAATTTACTTTTGAAATGCTGCAGACATGACTTGCAAAAATCACACAACACGTTCTCCAAAAATTAGAGCATCAGCGTCATGCAAATTTCACTCATAACCAGACCTCCTTTCACCAAACCCGCGACTACAAATTTCACTGGCTCTTTAAACGAGCTATGGGCGACAGTATGAGCTTCTATAATTTATTTTCATAACATGGCAGCTTCAGCTCAAATCAATCGATGGACTCTTATAGACTCCACGTACATAAATTACCAACTGCTCGTACCTTAGCCGCTTCACACCACAATACTTTATGGTGTTCTAACACAGTCACTGCAAATCAAACCCACGGAAGCCGACCTCAATGGTCACTGTATCAAGCGTTGACTCACGCACACAATTAGCTCATTCCTTAGTTGCTACTTCACACTAGTTGGCATTGGCTTACACTCCAACCACACCATGACTTCACTACAACTGTACTGCGACTGAGTAGGGGCGGCTTTATCTTCAAACAATCTTCTCTTCACAATAAGGACGGGGCTGCGAACTTAATGTGGTTGGTGGTTGTTCACATAGCAATGAACATCTCTCTCTGCAAATGATTCCTTCAACAATTCCTTGCTCGTCTGGCTCTGATACCAATTGAAAGGAACAGAGCACAACACAGCGCTCCAATACCAATTGAAAGAAATTAATCAGAGTATAACACAACGTAAATAACTCAAAGACGCAACTTCGGTTGCTAACAAAAAACTACTCATAACATTGAAACAGTAAAGCAGGGGCTACAGCTGCATACAAGTACTCGGACTGTGCGTCTGGACTATATCTTCTTCTATCCTAGCTGAACTGTATTTATACAAAACTATTAAGTCAAGTCCTCTTCAGGCTGGAAGGGTCATGGTGGTGAGTATGGTGGTGGCGCCTCTTCGATGCGGGGCAAGTCATGAGGGTGAGGCGTTGTTCGGTGATTAATATGTCAAGCCGCGTAACTATTTCCAACAAAAACAACTAAGTTCAAAATAACCATTTTTTCTAAAGAGAAAAAAATTATATATTTAATATTTGACTTGTGCATTGATTCTTCTCATTCAAAGAAACCTTTAATACCTTAAATCTGGTCCACGTCTTTTTCTTTGTTTTATTCTAGTAATTCAAATCTATTTTCTTCATTAACAAGAAATGAACTGTGGCTAAGCAACGAGTCCCTGCCCAGGAGGGAGTGTGCACCTCGTCGACTATTAATTCAACGATAGAAAACATTGAATTTTAGAAGAGTTTATCAACTAATCAGATTTGGATTTGGTGTCAATACAGTAATAGAATACATTGAATTCCAGAAGAGTCTACCAATTAACCAAATCTGGATTTGGATTTAAAATGGACTGACGAGAAATATAGGATCAACCCAATATAGATTTAAGAAGATTCTTTTGCGATGGATCAAGTAGAACATAGTGGCGGCCAAAGCCAATTATTGAATGACTCGGAAAAAGAGGTAGGATCACTACCACCCCTCGTTATATTAAAATATAATTATAATGTTTATAAATTTAAAGATTTAAAATAATACTCAGGCCTAATACTAATATAACTGGATTGCAGGGAAGATTTACAATGAGTAGACATTTAAATGCGGAAATGATATTCATTAGTATAGTCTTTATGAGACACAAGTCCTTTGAAGGAGAATAAATATGTAAGCTCCATTCATTCTTTTTACGTCTTGTGTAATTTAGCGGGTTTCACATAGACGAAGCCTTTTGGACGACATCCAGATTCCTCCTCCAGCAGACTGAGACCAGATCATTGCTAGTGATTTCTTACTTGTATAATTGGTAAGAACAAAACCACATAGAATGCGCAGGCTCTCATTTCTTTCTCACAACCATTGAAGAGGAGGAGGAAGACGAAAATCTTGTTGTCTATAACGGTTTCAAGGCTCTTGAATCGAGCACCAACTTAATTAGATGTACTTAATGCAGGTGGATGTAGTTAATGCAAATGGATTGTCCACCTACACACATTCAACAAAACCTCTGCCCTCAAGATTTCAAACTTGGCAGTCCTGCGCAAAATTTGAAACTAAAATGAAACGTGGGAGGGTAGAAGTGCCGCCCATTTTTTTTAAATTGAAATGAAAAATGCCCTCCCTGTGAGAGAATCAGAAGGAAGACATGGAGTGTTTCACAGATTTTCAGAAATACCATATCCAATTTGATCTAGATGCCAACTAATTGAAAAATATGGATGAAGAAAATTTTTAAATGTTGTGTGGTTATGCAATGTTAGAAAGTGTTGGAGAGGGTAATTTCCCCTGTGCGCGCAGGAGGCCAGCAGCTAAACTGCGCGGTCAACAGTCAACCGCAGTGCCAAAACCACTCAGGGCAAACCTAAAACCACTCAGGGCAAACCTAAACCGTTGGGATCATATCGCACCACCCTTCCGCACAAAGCAGTTTCCGTGCAAAGAGCTCCGATGCAATTGGGAGCTGACAACTGTCCAGCAAGTGATGCTGGCCTGACATCAGCAAGTCGCATCCGTCAGAAGGTAACCTGTTGTCAGCTTACCCCATCCGATATGCGTCCGATCAACAGTGAATGTCCTCGGCCGTTTGATTGTCTGAAAAGTCTCCGCTGGTTAAGGTGTCCGAAGTACATACGGACCTGATCAAAAATTGAATGCAGCAAGGTTGTATTAACATAATTGCCCATACCATATGATTAATGATTACGACATGTCTTTGGTAAAACATTTAATGTTTGCTATGGGGCGTAGTGTTTAGGTATGGGGTATGTAATTTTATTTAATTACATAATGAGTCGTATGACATTTTTTTACGAGAGCGTTGACTCCATGTAATAAAAAAATTGCACACGGGGATGAGATGAAGTGGGTTTTTGCAGCAGTAAATGAAAAACCCAAGGATTGTAATCCAATGTATGTCATGTGAAAACACACGGTGAATATTAAACCAGAGGGTCCGCAGCACAGAAAATGTAATGTGAATATTGCATTGCACATGAGGAGAAGAGTGTGTGGGCTCGGAGCAGGCATTAAAAAGAACCCAGGAGATTGTCATGTGAAAGCATAAGGTGAAAGTAAAAACAGGGTCAGCAGCACCTGTAAAAACCAACGAAGAAAAATCAAAGGGACGCACATATATGCATAAATATTTTTGGGGTTTGAAATGAAGATGTTTTTTTTTATGCAGCAGAGTAAAATGTTTTTTCTTTGTAATGTAAAAAGTAAAAGAATGCACAGCAGTGCAGAGGAGGCAGGAGTTGAAAAAGTGAAAGAAGAAAACCAGGGGCAAGCTCAAAACCATGAGTTGTTTCACACAGAAGTGAAAAGGTGAATGTGTAAATCCCTGTAGTTTTTTTTATTATTTTTCACACAGCAGTGAATGTAAATGAAATATTTACACAGTGGTGTAAAATTTCATAGGAGGCAGAGTAAGCTTTGTAAATGTTTGGGTGAATCCCTCTGAGTGAAAGAGGATGAATGTCTCAGTAAATTCTCAGGTGAAAACAGAGTTTTGGTTTAATGTTGTTTTTGGTAAATCCCTCACAGCAAAGAGGATGAATGTATATCAGTCATTTTATTTTAATGAATAGAAATCTTTTATGGTGGTGAAATACTCTATTCTCAGCGATTTTTTTAAAAGGGTCCTCTGTGCAAAAAAGATCCTGGAGCAAAGGCAACAGAGCATTGGCTCTGTGGTGTTTTTAATGTTTGGTTTTGGTATTTTCCATTGCAAAAATACCCAACAGTGGTATCAGAGCTAGTCCAGGCTCTTTGATGGTGATAGAGCAGGTTCATGCTCTTTGAAGTGTCAAAGAAGCTGAAGGAAAGACCCTTGTTGCAGCAGCAGTAAAGCTTCTCCAGCTGTGTGAAGTTTCAGCCAAAGGGATTCAGGTATTCCTCATGTTTTTGAGTTGTTGTTAAAAAAAACAGTCAGTGGTTTTTAAAAACACAGTCAGGGATTTTAAAAATAGTTAAGAATGGCAAGGTCAAAGAAGAAAGTGTCCAAATCCCCTAAGGTTGTGTCTCCCTCCTCTGTTAAAATAGAAAACAATCTATTTGAAAGCATTCTATTTGAGGCTTTAAAGTATGAAGGGAACTTTGATATATGGGAAATAAAAATGAGGACTTTCTTAAAGTCTGAAGGCATGGAAGTTTGGGAATCAGTGATTGATGATAGTAAGATGGATGAAGAATCCAAAGAGTATGATGCAAAAGCAGCAAAGATAATCTTGGATGGGCTGCCTGATTCTGTAAAGAAGAATCCAGGAAAATATTCATCAGCAAAGGATATATGGGACAGACTGCATGAGCTTCATGCAAAGGGAGCACTGACCATGACCATGAATCAAGAAGAAAATTCTGAACCCATCATGAAGCTGAAAATGAGAAGGTTGACCTCATCAAAGCTCAAGTACAAGGAAAGGGATATGAAGAGCTTGCTAAGCTTAAGAAGGAACTTGATGAAAGCAAAAGGAAGGCATCATGAAGAAGTCATA
>APFE031561196.1:108337-120540 GCA_000404065.3 Pinus taeda | reverse complement strand
AGAATCCCTCTATGAAGAGGAAGATGCTTTTTAGCATAGACAGGTGAATCCCTCTAGTTTAGAGGAAGATGTTTTTCAGCATAGACAGTAGTGAATCCCTCTGTTAAGAGGAAGACTCTTTTGCAACAGCAACACGCCAAGGAGTTGAGGAAGTGTTTGGGTAAGATTGAATGCCCAGCAGGTGAAATTAAAGGGGAGTGTTGGAGACGGTAATTTCCCCTGTGCGCGCAGGAGGCTAGCAGCTAAACCGCGCGGTCAACAGTCAACCGCAGTGCCAAAACCACTCAGGGCAAACCTAAACCGCTGGGATCATATCGCACCACCCTTCCGCACAAAGCAGTTTCCGTGCAACGAGCTCCGATGCAATTGGGAGCTGACAACTGTCCAGCAAGTGATGCTGGCCTGACATCAGCATGTCAAATCCGTCGGAAGGTAACTTCCGGTCTTCTTACCCCGCCCGATATGCGTCCGATCAACAGTGAATGTCCTCCGCCGTTTGATTGTCTGAAAAGTCTCCGCTGGTTAAGGTGTCCGAAGTACATACGGACCTGATCAAAAATTGAATGCAGCAGGGTTGTATTAACATAATCGCCCATACCATATGATTAATGATTACGACATGTCTTTGGTAAAACATTTAATGTTTGCTATGGGGCGTAGTGTTTAGGTATGGGGGTATGTAATTTTATTTAATTACATAATGAGTCGTATGACATTTTTTTACGAGAGCGTTGACTCCATGTAATAAAAAAATTGCACACGGGGATGAGATGAAGTGGGTTTTTGCAGCAGTAAATGAAAAACCCAAGGATTGTAATCCAATGTATGTCATGTGAAAACACACGGTGAATATTAAACCAGAGGGTCCGCAGCACAGAAAATGTAATGTGAATATTGCATTGCACATGAGGAGAAGAGTGTGTGGGCTCGGAGCAGGCATTAAAAAGAACCCAGGAGATTGTCATGTGAAAGCATAAGGTGAAAGTAAAAACAGGGTCAGCAGCACCTGTAAAAACCAACGAAGAAAAATCAAAGGGACGCACATATATGCATAAATATTTTTGGGGTTTGAAATGAAGATGTTTTTTTTTATGCAGCAGAGTAAAATGTTTTTTCTTTGTAATGTAAAAAGTAAAAGAATGCACAGCAGTGCAGAGGAGGCAGGAGTTGAAAAAGTGAAAGAAGAAAACCAGGGGCAAGCTCAAAACCATGAGTTGTTTCACACAGAAGTGAAAAGGTGAATGTGTAAATCCCTGTAGTTTTTTTTATTATTTTTCACACAGCAGTGAATGTAAATGAAATATTTACACAGTGGTGTAAAATTTCATAGGAGGCAGAGTAAGCTTTGTAAAATGTCTTGATGAATCCCTCTGAGTGAAAGAGGATGAATATGTCTCTGTAAATTCTCAGGTGAAAACAGAGTTTTGGTTTAATGTTGTTTTTGGTAAATCCCTCTCAGCAAAGAGGATGAATGTGTAACTGTGAATTTATTTTAATGAATGGAAATCTTTTATGGTGGAGAAATACTCTGTTCTCAGCTATTTTTTTAAAAGGGTCATCTGTGCAAAAAGATCCTGGAGCAAAGGAAACAGAGCATTGGCTCTGTGGTGTTTTATATTTTGTCTGGTTTTGGTATTTTCCCATTGCAAACGAAAAATACCCAACAGAAAGGTGGACAATGCATATGCAGTGGTGGAATATGAAGAAAATTAATCTTATACGACG
The DNA here is from genome assembly GCA_000404065.3 of Pinus taeda. NCBI lineage: Eukaryota > Viridiplantae > Streptophyta > Pinopsida > Pinales > Pinaceae > Pinus > Pinus taeda. The sequence goes on along the minus strand of APFE031561196.1, from coordinate 118,815 downwards.
CTATTGCCAAAATCTCATAATTTCAATGTTTCTAGATTTTATTTATCTTATATTCGTTCGAGCTTAATTTTCTTTCATATCTTGTCTTGCTGTTAATTCTGGGTTTCGGATGCCTCTGCAATTACATAACTATGCAAGATTTGTTAGTCTGTTCCATGTACCCCTCGTCCCGGAATTTTGTTTAGGCGGCAATGGCATTGATCTCTGCATTGGTATAAGTGTGGAATTTGGAAAGATGGACGTATTTCTCCATCTTTTCCTTCAACTCTGTCTGATAAATGGCATTTTACATGAGGAATTATTGTTTTGTTTCGAGTTTCATGTTCAATTTCCCATATGATCTTCCAAATTCTTTTGTTGTAGTGAGGTCGAGTTCGCAGGCTTGTGGATCGACAAATCATCCCTCGAGTTAAGTTCAACTTAACCGATGAATACGTGGCCAAGATGTAGTACAATGTGCACAACCCTTCCTTAGACGCAGCCTGACCGACGTTCATGGCGAGCTCTTTGAGTAGCTCTGTAAGTAGTTCAAAAGAAAGCTATTGAAAGAACAAAACCAAAGGGAAGATTTATGGACTTTAAATTGAACTAGAATTTCGTAGCACTGTTCGCTGCGTTCTTGGATCTCGTCATGATCGCTATACAGACTTACTGTAGTTACTGCCATTGTAGCTGCTAACAGTAACCACTCTAAACGCTAGAGGGCTTGCTGCTTTGTCTATCCAACGACACACCAGAGATTGACATGGATACAGTGTTGCAGTTGAGCCTTAAATTATTACTAGTCACGCCACAACTGCGTCGATATGGATTTGAGAACCAGAGATTGACATGGATACAGTGTTGCAGTTGAGCCTTAAATTATTACTAAGTCACGCCACAACTGCGTCGATATGGATTTGAGAATTTTCCTCTTCCCTTTGTCATATTTACATAATCGTCATCCTGTAGCTAATTGCTTTTATATGAGTTATTTCCGTTATCGTAGGTAGAGTTGGAGTTGTCTATAATGTGGGTAGAAGAAATTGAGGTTAAATCTTGATTTGTTGCAGTTAAAATGGTTTTTTAACTGCATATTTGGATTCAGCGCCCTGAAAAACTTTGGATTCAGCCCCCTGAAAAACTCTTGGAACGCTTTGATTTTGATTGTGCAGAAACTAGCTATCAAGCTTGAGATTCCAATAAATTGCTGCCGGATTCCCACCGAAAAGGGTTCCAAAAAGTATAGACTACTGCAGAGTTATATTATGTGATCTTTGTTATTTTTCGGCCGTAGAGACATGGTCTCTAAAATAAAATGGTTGTTAAATTGAAAATCTATTTGGGTTTTTGAATTTATTTATTGTGAATGATTTTAATTCCGAAAAAATGATTTTCGATTTTAATTTCGGCAAGTAAGAAATTTTCATAATGATTATTGATAAGTATATTGAAAATAAATTAGTTTTATTTGAAAAAATATAATTTTTATTTGTATGGGTTGTGATTCATTTTATATAAATGAGTTTATGAGTTTAGTTTTAGTATGTGGGAGTTTTTTAATGTCTAATTTGTTAGAGATTCTCTCCAATTAGTTAGCTTTTTAAATTAATTTGTAATTGAGATATTCACTCAACCCAAAAATTTATATGTCCAAAATAAATTAACTATGTTAAAAATATAGTCTATATTATTTATATTATATTATTATATTATTTTAATATAAATAAAATTTTAATTACATTTAGAAAATCATTGTGGGTATCAAGCCTATGGGCCTGGGCCGCGGCCCTCTCCAGCTCAGGGAAATAAATAGTATATGTATCTATTTTGAGAGTGTATTGTTGTAGTGTGATTTTATACGAGTCTGCTGTTTATAAAATAAACTTGCGATGTGGACTCTAGTTCCAAATGCTCGTGAGGGGAGTCGTATTGGCTGTGCATGCTGTTAATGCTCGTTAGGAGAATTGTATTGGTTGCTAATTGTTGAAGATAATGGAGAATATCTTAGAATAGGTAGAGTTGGTTCACGTAACCTCAGGATAGGAATTAGTTTCCATTTCTTAGGATTTTTTTCTAACTTCCCTAAAACCATGTTTTCTATTTAATATGTAATGTGCATGAACAATGTAGAGCATTTTGTAGAGCCAAACTCTCCTAGTTTAGACTCTCTTTCGTAGAGCGGACCATTGGCTTTTTAATTCTTTAATACAAACATTGCCATTTTTATCATGGTATCAGAGCGTCAAGGCTGAGGAACTCGTACGCTGGTTGGTGGGTGTCACTGAATAGGAATCATCGTAGTTTTGAGGAGTATAACTGCGATGAAACTGAAATCGTCGTAGGTTAAGAGGAGTATCACTGTGACGAGCGCACTGTAGCTCCTTCACGCATATTTTTTTTATTTTGGCCATCGCAGGTTTTCTGTGTACAGCTGTGATGACGTCGCAGATAAGTCATGTACATCTGCAACGATCGTGTAAATCATAAAAGCTACATGGGGAAGCGAAGAACAAGGCTATAGCTGACAACAGAAGGTTGTCTGGAGGCTGTGAAGGAAGCCACGGTGATCTGCGGGTGTGCTGCGAGATCAAACAACATTGAAGATCAGTGATCTGTCTTTGTCACAGATCTGGGGTAAATCTAACATCTTCTTTTACCTGTCGATTTTTTTTTTCTAAATCGCCAAGATGAATAAGAATATGTTTGAAGCATGCTTGAATGAGCATAACAAGCTCGATAGCTCCAATTATGCAAATTGGAAATTCAAGATGCAAAATCTGCTAGACGTGTAGAGTGCTTAGACGATTGCGAATGGGGATGAGCCGAAGTCCGCGGTCGGATCAACATCAATCCTAGATTGGGAGAAGAGAGAAGGTAAAGTAAGGACGCTATTGAAGATGTCAGTGAAATACTGCATCATACTACACATTAGAGATTGTAAGGCAGCTAACGAGATCTGGGGAATTCTGAAGGATTTGTATGAGATCAAGAATTCAAATCATTTTATGTTCCTTAAGAGTAAGATCCTATCCCTGAAGATGGAGGAGAATGAAACAATTACTTCATTCGTAGCAAGGGTCAAGGATCCGAAGAAAAAATTGGCAGACATTGGTCATACAGTTGATGATACAGATCTTGTAACCATTACAATGAACGGTGTCACCGATGATTACCAAATGTTCATCACTAGGATAAATTCCAGAGAGAAGATCTCGAAATTTGAAGAGTTGATAGGAATACTGATGCAGGAAGAAGAAAGAAGATCGTCTCTGAAGCCCCGGAGTGCCGATTTTGCATTAATGGCAAAGAAAAACTTCTTCAAAGGGAAAGGAAGTCCACAACAGCAAAACAGAGCAAACTCACAAGAAGACCGAATTAGACCCAAGGTATGCATCTGAATAGAAACTACTCTGAAACTAAATGTTTTTGTTGTGGAAAAATGGGTCATATTGCAAGGAAGTGCAGGTAGAAGAAATATCATGAAGAACAACAGAAGCAGAAAATACATGCAATTCATCTCGCAAATGACAATCATGTGCAGAATTTCAGATTGTTCATGGCAGATCATGATGAAAATGTTGATGCAGACATCTGGTATGTAGATTCAGGAGCATCAACACACATGGCAGGGAACAAGAATTGGTTCAAAGATTTTAAAGAAATCAACGAAGGAGTAGAGATTTACCTAGGTGATGATAGAAGTCATCAAATCACAGGGTGTGGGAAAGTTTCTGTCATTCTACCTAATGGTAATATCAAACAAATTCATAATGTTATGTATGTGCCTAGTGTAACAAAGAACTTGATTTTTGTATCCATGATTATAGCTCAAGATCTGAAAGTTGAATTCTTTAATTCTAATCATTATATTAAAGATCTGCTAGATGGCATGAAGACAATTGCTACAGGAATCCGAAAAGGGAGGACTATACAAGTTGGATGTAAGACCTGCACCATTTTGAACATTGACAGCAGTGAGCCTGACTACAGAAGAGTTATGACATCAGAGATTTGGCCACATCAACTACAATGATTTGTTGTTACTACAAAAGAAGGAAATGGTAAGAGATATTCCTATGCTAAAGTAAGTACATAATAATTGTGATGCCTTTACATTAGGAAAAATGCATTGAAAATAATTCCCTATTCGAGCATAAAAGAAACAGAGGGATATACTTGAATTAGTGCACACAGACCTTTGTGGACCCATGCAAACGAAATCATTAGGAGGTGCACTGTATTTTCTATTGTTTATTGATGATTGTATGAAGTTTTCTTGGGTGTATTTCTTAAGTAAGAAGAGCTATACATTCGAATACTTTAAGCAGTTTAAAAATATGATTGAAAGACAAACAGGGAAACAAATAAAAATTCTTCGTTCTGATCAAGAGGGAGAATATAGGAAGGATGAGCTTATTAGGTATTGTAAAGTTCATGGAATTTTGCAGCAGTTCATAGTACCCCATACTTCATATCAGAGTGGAGTAACAGAAGGAAAGAACATAACACTGGTGGAATGTGCTAGAAGTATGTTGAAAGGTAAGCATCTTTCGAATGGTTTTTGGGCTGAAGCAGTGAATACTACAGTTTATTTGAAAAATAGGAGTCCTACGAAGAGTCTTGAGTCTAAAACTCCTTAGGAAGCATTATATGGATTTAAGCCTGCAGTAAAACACTTAAGAATATTTGGATCTAAAGAATTTGCCCACATTCCAAAGGAAGATAGAAGAAAATTAGATTCAAAAGGCATCAGATGCACCTTTATAAGGTATTGTTCACAGTATAAAGCTTACAGATTATTTAATCCCTCTACTCACAAGATTTTTGTTAGTAGAGACGTCAAATTCCATGAGCAAGATCATGAAGATGGGTCGCAAAGCACGACTGAGGTAGATGAAGAAAATGAATCGAAAAGAAAAAGAAAAGATCATTGCCATGTTTAGAGAAGTTCACGCTGAAGCCAAGGAACTGAGAAGTCTAGCCGAAGACAAAGAAGAAATCGAAGGTGATTGGTGTAGCTTTGATCTGCTACCACCACTTATGTTTACTGCTAAATATTTTGATTTGTGGGTTACTAGAATGCTAACTTTTCTTTGAGATAGAGACTTAATTGAACATTGGTCTAATAACCCATATGATGAAGCATGTGATGATTTAGCATTAAATTTTGTAAAACAAGGATTGGATGAGAAGATTTTGTGCAAGGTAGCAAATGAAGCATGGAAGATCCTCGATGCAGAATTTGGTGCAAGGTGGAGTAATCAAGTTGAAGACAGTAGTGTTGTTCAACCTGTTGTAGTGCTTGAAGATGAGAATGAAAATGGATCTGTAGTAGCGAACCTATAGAAAGATGAAGGATTTTGTGAATCTCGCTTGAAAGTGGATTACAATGTTGATGGTGTGTTATCAGCAGAGGTTGATTTTGGTATAGATAATGTTGCCAATGGAGAAGCATCTCGTTTTAGTGAATCCAGGAATTGAGATTGTTGATGTTAAATTTGATGAAGAAAAATTAACTTGTGACAAGTGGTTGCAGATGATGCAACATAAACATCTTATTGATAAATTGTTATTTGGTGAGAGAAACCCACTTATGTCTGAAAACCAAGTGGAAGACAACCTATTTGCAGAAGCAAAGGTGGAGACTCAAAATCACGAGGCATTCACAAAGTTAAAGAAGGAAGAAGAGAAGAAAGCTCTCAGTCGAGAGCAGAATGAATAGAACCAATATGGTTCTCAAAATGTTTTTTCATATAAACTTAAAAATGATTTTGTGTGTGCAGATGCTAAAAGCAACTGAGATGAAGCAACAAAACATGAAGAAGAATTAAAGTTTCTTGAAGCATGGCTTGAAAAACCATGTATTGATGATGCTTGCATAGAAATTGCAGCTATGAATATTGAAGACAATATGGATGATATTGAAAATGAAAATCAAATTTTCTTGTATTGGAGCCTTGAAGAGATTAAATTCTATTATGAACTTATGTTGCAGCAAATTGATAATACGAAGATTGATGATGAAGAACAAACTATAGAAGATGACATATGGCAGCAACATTCCACATAAGAACAAATTTTAGAAGAGGTAAAGGACATCCATGGACACCCTGAAATGATTTTATATGCTTTTATGATAAATAAAAATATAACGACAGTAGAGCTGTGACAACAAATGAAGAAACTGAAATTTGGAACCTACGCCAAAAAGGCAAAGATGAAGCAGTTTTGAGGATACATGATCTGGAAGAAAAGGAAAAAGAAATCGAGCAAAAGAGTCGATGTCAAAGTTTTGAATTATTATAAGCCTAGTTGAGACTTAGACCAGCAGGCATGTTTAAGTTATGTTGAGTCAAGGTTAAGTTATTGGTTGTAATTAAGGGGGAGTGTTGGAAATAATTATACCGCTTGACATATTAATCGCCAAACACCACCTCACTGCCATGATTGTCCTGCATCAAAGAGGTGCCACTGCTATACTCACCGCCATGACCCTTCCAGCGTGAAGAAGCCTTAACTGACTTAATAGCTTTGTATAAATACAATTGAGCTAGGATAAAAGAAGATATAGTCCAGACGCACATTCCGAGTACTTTTATGCATCTGTAGTTGCTGCTTTACTGTTTCAATGTTATGAGTAGTTTTTTGTTAGCAACCGAAGTTGCGCCTTTTAGTTATGTACGTTGTGTTATGCTCTGATTAATTTCTTTCAATTGGTATCAAAGCACTCTTTACTCTACCCATTCTTTCAATTGGTATCGGAGCGTTGTTTGCTCTACCCACTCTTTCAATTGGTATCGGAGCGTTGTGTTGTGCTTTGTTCCTTTTAGTTTTTAGTGAGATTTTTTGGAAGTTTTTGCTATGGATTTTTTAGTCTAATTTCTCTAAAATCTGGCAAAATTTTATTGAAATCACAAACTTGATGGGCAAGCCCTCCACAAGCTTGATTGGTAATCCCTACACAATCTAAATGCCATGAAATTTTTCAGTGTGTTGAATCCATATATAGTCAAAAAAAACCAGTTTAAATAACACAAATTAAAATTTCACTTTAAATTTTTAGAACTATGATACTAAAAAATCACACTAAAAACAACTTTTTTAAAACTATATTTTTAATGTTTATTAATATTTCAAAATCTAAACGTCGTTATTAATATTTCAAAGTTTTAACTAATTATTCTTGGTAAAATGAAATGATTGTTTGTAATACATTTAATTAAATGTTGCAAATTTGTTTAGGAATTAATGATCGCTAATTTAATATATTTAATTAAAATATTATGAAAAGTAAGAATTTATGAAATATAAATTAATTAATTTGTATGAGCTTATTTTTATAAATTATAAATTTAAATTTTGTGTGAAAATAAAATATATCATGAAAGTATATATTTAATTAAATTGTTTTAATTTTCTTTTAATAAAAGTTCATGTAAGTAGTTGAATTGATAATAATTATAAAAGTGAAATGTTAGGCCTGAAAAGGTCCAACGTTCAAATCCATTCATTTATTCGTGCATGCAAAATTAACTTTATGTTAAGTTGAGTAGAGTAGAGTGTTAGAGTGAAAAGAATTATATGTTAGTTTAACTTATTTTTAAATATGTTAAATATCTAACAAAATTAATAAAAATACTTTTAAAAAATTTATTAACTTATTTCTAAACATTACAAAATAATTATAAAATTTAAAAGAATAAATTTTCTAAAAAAAATTATTGGAACTAATGTTACACAATCGTAATGAATAAATCCAACATGATCTTTTTCTAAATATGTATAATCGTCAACCCCTTCCGCCTTAATGAACAAAAGCAACCTAATCTCTCTTTGAACACGTACGATCTTCCACGCCTTCCGCTTCTCAATGCAGCAATTAGCACTCATCATCTTAAGCTTTGTAGCATAAAACCGTTTTCCCGCAACTCCTCCACAGATGCAAATGTTCTCATTCTTGGCAATTGATAAAAATGGTAATGTTTGTATTAAAGAAAATAAAACCCACTTGTCAGCTCTACGAAAGAGAGCCTGAATCAGGAGAGTCTGGCTCTACAAAATGCTCTACATTGTTCATGCGCATTATAGAAAACATGGTTTTAGGGAAGTTAGAACAACATACTAAGAAATAGAAACTAATTCCTATCCTGAGGTTACGTGAACCAATTCTACATATTCTAGGATATTCTCCATTATCTTAAACACACCCCTTTAATGGAGAATGGGTTCACATATATGCTTAACATCTCTCTAAATATTTGAAACTTAACTTTTCCAAGAGGCTTAGTGAAAATGTCTGCAACATTATCACATGTATTACAATATTCCAGATGAATTTCTTTGGATTGCACTTTCTCCCTAACAAAGTGGAATTGTGTATCAACATGTTTAGTGTTTTTGTGAAACATTGGATTATTGACCAGCTTGATTGAACTCTAATTGTCGCAACTGATTGTTGTTGCAACTGGATGTTCTTCCCCAACATCCTGGAGAAGTCTCTGCAACCAAACTGTCTTACACGTTGCTGCACACATGGCTTGATACTCTGCTTCTGCTGAGGACAAGGAGACTATGTTCTGCTTCTTGCTGCTCCATGTGATCACCCCAGATCCAAGACTAAATGCATAACCTATTATAGATCTGCGATCATCTACATTTCCTGCCCAATCTGAATCCGCAAATTCTGCCAATCTAACATTAGAAGAGTCAGTGTAAATAATACCGTAATCTACAGTGCCTTGTAGATACCTCAAAACACTTTTTGCTACATTCCAGTGGCTTTCAAGTGGCTTAGACATAAACTGACTTAGCACATTGACTGCATAAGCCAAATCAGGTCTAGTGGTGGTTATGTAGATTAGACTCCCAACCAGTTGTCTATAAAGTGTTACATCCGCCGCTTTTTAGCCATCCTCACACTGCAATTTGATGTTCTATTGCAATGGTACTAGTGCAAGCTTACACTGATCCATTCTAAACTTTTCTAATAGGCCTTTGACATACTTTGCTTGGGACAGAAATATTTGACCTGAACCTCTTCAGATCTCAAGACCTATACAGTATCTGAGTTCACCAAGGTGCTTCATCTCAAACATCTGTGACATATGTGCTTGATTTTATCAATTATATATGTAGCATCACCTGTAATTATCAAATCATCTACATATAATGAAATCAACACTATGCACCCTTGTTCATATTTCATGGTGTAAAGATTAGGGTCATTCTTGCTTCTATTATAGCCAGCTTGTAGAAAAAATAAATCAATTTTCTCATACCATGACCTGGGAGCTTGTTTCCGTCCATAAAGTTCTTTCTTCAATTTATAGACTAAATGTTTTTTTCCTTTCAGGACAAACCCTTCCGCTTGTTCTAGATAAACCTCTTCTTTTAATTCTCCATTCAAAAATGCATACTTTACATCTAGTTTGTGCATCATCCAATGTTTCTTAGTAGCTAAAGCAATTAACGTTCTGATAGTGTTCAATTTAGCTACAAGGGCGAAGGTTTCTTCCTAGTCTATCCCTTCTCTTTGTGAGTACCCCTTTGCAACCAGCCTAGCTTTCAATTTTTCTATAATTCCATCTGCATTAATTTTTGGTTTATATAACCATTTACGACCTATGGTCTGTTTTCCTCTAGGAAGTTCAACCAATTCCCAAGTGTTATTTCTGATTATTGAATCATATTCCTGTTCCATGGTTGTTTTCTATTCACTACTTTCATTTGCTTCCTTATAACTAGACTGTTCAATCAAATTCATCATACTAGTTATAAAAGCATTTCCCCTATATCTTGCAGGCATTTGAGCTTTCCTACCTAATCTCTTGAGTGGTAGGGTAGTGGTTTCAAACGTTATTTCTTCCTGCTGCTACTGTTGTTGTTGTCGTTGTTTTTGTTGTTGTTGTTGCTGTTATTGCTGCTGTTGTTGTTGTTGCTGCTGCTGTTGTTGTTGTTGTTCATCCTCTGCCTTTGTTTGTTGCTGACCTTGATTGTTCTTAGCTTCTTCTTCCTCAAAGTATGGAATGTCCTATCCATCATAGTGCTCATCGGGTTCTTCATTATCCTGCTCATGGAATTTAACATCTCTACTGACAAAAAGCTTGTCATTAGAGGGATTAAATAATCTGTATGCTTTATATTATTAGGATATTCCGACACATAGGAAATAGTTAAGTATAACTTGGTCTAGTATAGAGTTAGGTAAAGTGTGTTTCTTTATTATGTATATTTGTAACTTACAATCCGACGGCCACGATATGTAGTGATCCGACGGTTCATTCTCTCCTCGGTATTACTGACACTTGATCCATGGCTTAACACCTGATTGGTCCATGATTTTTATTTAAAGCACATGGAGGGTCATTTGTAGATTAACTGTTAATGAGAGAAGCTTATGTAAATTTTCATTCTTTTATTAATAAATTGCTTGAAGTGGTCGCGTTGGCTCAGGCCGTGGACTGTTTCCCTCTTTGAGGGTTTTAACCACGTCAAAA
>APFE031561196.1:56533-89109 GCA_000404065.3 Pinus taeda | reverse complement strand
ATCCAGTCTGAAAATTTATGAAATGTGGTACCTGGAGGAAGAAAGAGAAGGTTGTAGCCTTCTGTAGGTCGGCACCTACGTACTAGTACATCAGCTAGTACAAGAGCAAAGTGGGTGGTAGCTCCCTTCCAATAGCAGCTGGAAAACAAGTGAAGGTTGGAGCATTTAGTAGGTCGGCACCTACGTACTAGTAAAAGGATCGGCTAGTACAAGAGCTAAGGGGGTTGCAGCTCCCTTCCAGGAGAAGCTGGAGAACGAGAGAAGGTTGTAGCCTTCTACAGGTAGAAGTTTGTGTACTAGTATAAGACTGCACCAGTACAGAAATATTGTAAAAAGAAGTTTCTTATTAAAAGAAGATAGAGACGACTTGCAGTGGGTGGTTTTCACCCACATTGAATTTCTACCTTATATCATGGTGTTCATGTGTGCTTCTTGTGTGTGATGATCTATTCTGTTTTACTGCTCTTGTTTACTGTTCATATGGCTAATAATGTTCTGATGCACTCATTAAGGACCAACTAACTGAATCATAAGTTTACTGGATATATGCTTGTTTCACTACACACAGTTGTGTATACACACGATTTGCCTTAACTGAAGTAGCGTATATGAATCTTAATATGGAAATGAAAAAGTTATATTAATTTGATAATATTGATTCACCCTCCCCCCCTTCTCAGTATTATTTCCAACAGTATGGGGTACTGTAAACTGCTGCAAAATTCCATGATCTTCACAATATCTAATGAGTTCATCCTTCTTGTATTCTTCCCCTTGATTAGAGCAAAGAATTTTTATCTGTTTCCCTGTTTGTTTTTCAATCATATTTTTAAACTGCTTAAAGTATTCAAATGTATGACTCTTCTTACTTAAGAAATACACCCAAGAAAACTTCGTACAGTCATAAATAAACAATAGAAAATACAGTGCACCTCCTAAAGATTTTGTTTGCATGGGACCACAAAGGTCTTTGTGCACTAACTCCAGTATATCCCTTTGTTTCTTTTCTACTCTAACAGGGAATTCTTCTCTATGCATTTTTCCTTATGTGCAAGCATCACAATCATTATGAACTTGCCTTAGCATAGGAAGATCTCTTACCATTTCCTTCTTTTGTAGTAATGGCAAATCATTGTAGTTGATGTGGCCAAATCTCTAATGCCAAATCTCTTCTGTAGTTAGGCTCGCTACTGTCAATGCTCGAACCGGTGCAGGTCTCACATCCAACTTGTACAATGCTCTTGTTTGGATTCCTGTAGCAATTGTCTTCATGCCATCTAGAAAATCTTTAATGTAACAGTTGGATTTTAAAAATTCAACTTTTAAATCTTGATCTGTAATCATAGATATAGAAATCAAGTTCTTTGTTATACCAGGCACATACATTACATTATAAATTTGTTTAATGTTACCATCAGGTAGAATAACATAAACATTCCCACATCCTTTGATTTGATGGCTTCTGTCATCACCTAGGTAAATTTGTGCACCTTCATTGATTTCTTTAAAATCCTCGAGCCAGTGCTTATTCCCTGTCATATGTGTTGACACTCCTAAGTCTACATACCAGATGTTTGCATCAACATTTTCATCACGATCTACCATGAACAATCTTCAGTTCTGCACCTGATCACCATTTGCAAGATGACCTGCATGTCTTTTCGGCTTCTGTTGTTCTTCGTGATACTTCTTTTTCCTACACTCCTTGGAAATATGACCCAATTTTCCATAATAAAAACATTTAGTTTCAGAGTATTTTTTATTGGGATGCATACCTTGAGTCAGATTTGGCCGTTTATGTGAACTTGCTCTGTTTTGTTGTTCTGGACCTCCTTTCACTTTGTAAAAGTTCTTCTTCGCCATCAATGCAAGATTGACACTCTGGGGCTTTAGAGACGATTTTCTTTCTTCTTCCTTCATCTGTATATCTGTCATATCTTCAAAATGCGGGATGTTCTTTCTAGCATTGATCCCAATGATGAACATTTAATAATCATTAGTGACACCATTCATTGTAATGGTTACAAAATCTGTATCATCCACTGTATGACCAATGTCTGACAATTTGGTTTTCAGATTCTTAATCCTTGCTACGAATGAAGCAATTGTTTCATTTTCCTCCATCTTTATGGATAAAATTTTACTCTTAAAGAACAAAAGACGATTTAAATCCTTAATCTTGTACAATTCCTTCAAAATTCCCCTATCTAGTTAATTGACTTACCTTCTTTAATGTGCAGTATAATGTAGTCTTTCAATAACATCTTTAACATTGTCTTTAGTCTACTTTCTCATTTAACAAGTCAACTAACAAATATAATGGTTTTCTTGTGCGAACTCTTTTTAAAAATGGGTACGGCGGCGGCTGTCGGTGGCACGCCTAAACAATGGGCGGAGTACGGATACGGTGTTACGGATAACCTTCCGCTTCCATCTGGAAGTCAATTAAAAAATGATGACGACTCTGTCTTCACTTCCACGTCTCATTGATGTACGGTTGAAAGGGTTAGTTTAAAGTCTGAGGGATGCTTTCAAAACATATGCAAAATTACAATTGTCTACTTCTCTCTTGCTTCCTCTGGTTATAAGTTGGAGAGTCTCCATTGAATGACTCTACATTATCCCTTCCTTTCCACACCTGTGGGTATGGATCTTAACCATAGGTGGTGACAGGTGTGTATCATACTTTATTGTGCTGTATACATTATAATGTAAGTTTAGGTTTTTCTAATCCCGTGGAATTTCAACCAGTGTAAAGTGAGCTTATTAGCATTTTTTTTAACCTGTCGGAATTACAAAAGGTGTAAAGTGAGTTTCGGGGAAATTTTGATTCGGGGACGGATGGAAATTTGATTTTTTATATAACATGGTGATTTAAGCATGCTTTTTGGATCGAAAGGGTTGTTCGATTTGTATTACAATGATTTGGGGATGCATGGAAAATGGATTTTCTATATAACCTCGTAATTTATAAATGGTTTTTTTATTGATTTATACATGTTTTTTTTTCTATTGATATGGTTGATGAATTAAAGTGGTGTTTAATACCTTTATGGTTCAAGATTTGTTTTTATACTTTAAAGTTGGATTCTGAAAAAATAAGTTTTTATTTTTTGTATTTATAATTTTTTTTAATAAATTGTTATTGTTAGTACAATTTATTATTGAGTCGAGAAGTTTATTCTACAACCCAGTATGATGTGTAACGTTGTCAATCATTAAAGTTGAAATTTTTTTCATGCCGACCAAAATAAAAATTGAAAACAAAAACTATACAAAACATTTAAATAATGTTGGTTCATAAAATTGGATCCCTCTAGGGTCATATTAGATCGGTATTTAAGATGAATCTATGTTGGTTGTAAATTAAATGGAGAAATAAGAAAAATATAACATCTTAAGGGATTGGTTTTATGCACAAGCCAAATTCATGAGGGTGGCTTAAGGAATATTTCGCAATGTGGATTTTGATTATTTAATATGGAGCCACTCAAAGGAGATGAATAATATAAAAGTCAAAGAAGTATATCAGCACATTCTGGAATCAAAACGATCCCCGCACAATCCTATATTTCCTCATATTTATTGGAAGGATGGTTGTCCATCGAAAATGATACACTTAGCGTGGCTTACCTTTCATAATAAGGTTTTAACGTGGGAGAATTTGAGGAAGCGCGGATGGATCGGACCAGGCATATGTCCTTTGTGCAGATCTGATGGAGAATATAATGATCACCTGTTCATAAGTTGCTATCGTTCACAGCAAATTTGACAGTCTCTCGAGAACAGTTATGGAATCAAACTCAAGGCGCATGCTTCAATATATGATATGCTACTTTGGTGCAGCGTACAAAAGCTGACTTGGAGAAGGATAATAATCTCTGCCCTGTGGCACATCTGGAAATGGCGAAACTATATCATTTTCAGCGATTCAAAAATGGCCAGCTCAGAAATCTTTTTTAAAATCGTTGATGCTTATGAAGCCCTTCCATAGAAAGCTATCATCCAAAGAAGGGGTGAATCCTCTGATCACTCTTTGGAGAACTCTCCCTTCCCAAAGGCGTTTTTCAACGGTGCTGAACAACAAGGCTCATGTGGCTGTGGCATCCTAATCATGGTAGATGAAAACACTCAATTCTCCATTCACTGGAACGGGGGGAGAGGTTCTAATAGTAAAGCGGAGGCCATGGCCCTCGCAGGGTTATTAAAATTTTGCCTCTTCCTTAATCTACAACATGTTTCGATTTTTGGGGATTCGAAGGTTATGGTTGACAACATCTCAGGTAAGAACCATATTGCAGTACCACATTTGATTGGCTGGATGGGGAGGATCAAGTTCTTCTGGGACTCCATGATTGGAGGTTCTATTCACCATATCCGCAGAGACAAAAATTATCTGGCAGACTCACTGTCTAAAACAAGACTACAGGATGCTACAGGTTTTTGGTTTTTGCAGGTTCAATCCGAGGGAGTAAGCTATCATATCCAAGATTTTATTATGCCAGATTTTTAGTTTTATTTCTGTTTTCTTCACAGGTTTTCATGGACTCGTTTCTGATCAATATGTGGTTTTTTTCTCTTATTTTCTGGTTATGGATGGTGTATATGACGCTTCTGAACATCCTTATGTTTCTTGTTTTCTCTATGAACACATGTTTGTTTTTGGAGATCCCCAGAACATTTTGTTTCAACATATCTTCCTTATCTATTAGTCAGATTTCTCCTATGATGATTTCATCTGGATCTCATTTCTATGGGATTATATCTGATGTAATCTATGAACTTTATATCCCTCCTCTAATAATATTCAGCTTTTTCATTCTGAAAAAAATATTTCTAAGTCTTCTTCATGAAAAAGGTGAAGTTGGCTTGTTAATACATTTTAATGGTTTTTTTATGGATAATTAATTCATCATAATAAAATATCACGTGTTAATTAAATACACCGCGTAAGAGGAACGCATCCGTGGAAATGCGAATCAAGTGTGGGTCACATCCGGAGAAACTACAAGTAGTCGCTCCATTTTTGCATTTTCTTTTGCAATTGCGTGGAGATTAATATTGATGTACACAGTTGGGAAAATTATGTGGAAGATGAGTACGAGTTGTCTCTCGAATAATTGGATCGCTTCTTCACAAATGTTACTTCTCAGAAGTAACAATGATAACCATCATTTGACTGCGGATTGTGTAATGTGTTTTGCTAATTGAATGAACACAAAAGGAAAAATGTAGCCACTGTGGCTACACAAATCTAGTTGCAACATAATGTTGATATTGTTGTTTAATTACCCAGAAATGAGTAATGTAAATCAAAATAGTATTCCTCACAAGCGGCTGGCAGTGGAAATAATGGCCAATATTACACCTATTTATCACTATTTATTTTTTAGTTATTCATTATTTAAAAAAAAATAAATTATTCACTATTCTGTAAATTAAACAATTCCCATATTTATATATTCAAAACTGGAATATATTCATTATTCTTTAAAAAAAAATTATTGACTATTCTGTAAATTAAACATTCCCATAAATTCCCATATATAAATATATATATATATATTCAAAACTGGAATATATATGTAGCTTAAAAGGGTTATCAAAAACTATTTAACATTCACACTCATCAAAAATTGTCACAGAATCCGAGCATCTACAAGTGTTAACTATACAATAAAATAAAGCTATATAATTTTAAAAAAAAAAATTTAATGATTTTATATTCTTATAATTAAATTAAAAATCTTAATATAAAATAATAACAAATGTAAAACTATAATATTTGTAGGATAAAGATTAATAATAATATAGATGTGATAGGACTCCAAATATTAATTAGCATATTAGTCTTATTCTATACTTAACACACTTATTACTAAATATTTTAGGGAATACTTCCTCATACTAGTGAGCGTGTCTAATGTGTTTTTAATAACTCTAAAATGGTTTTATTTCGGAAATGGGGATAATGAGAATGTTTGGGAATGCTTTAAAGTGAATATATGTTTTTTTTTCTTTATCTATGGTCTATATCAAAATATTTCATCTTTTATTTTCTAGTTAGATAAAGTTAGATTCATGTTACCAGGTAATATCATTTCCTAAGAACTAGGACTCTATATCTAGAATTACCTTTCTAACTCCACAATCCTTTTTTCACTACACTCAAGAGTCTTTTATCATACATTGTTCACCTTCCTCTTAATGTTAGCCTCTATTGTGGATAATTATATCACTAACATATATCATTTAAGGACATATGGATATAACTCAACTCAAACATATGATTAGATTAAAAACTATATACCTTTCAACCCAACAATGATACTATTATTATTTGTTTTCATGCAATACATTTATAAGAATAGGTTACCCATGGAAGAGATATGGTTGTTCCTTTCTCAATATGTTCACTCTCTTTCTCAAGATGTTACTAGTCTATATTGGTTAGCAGTACCTTGGCATGCCTCCTACACCTTTACAACTACAATATTTGTTGGCATGCCTCCTACACCTTTACAACTACAATATTTGTAGTCACCTTATTAATTAAGCATCCCATCTTATTAATAGCCTTTTATTTACTCACTCTAAATTAATTCACCTTAAGCATCCCATAGCATCCCATCTTATTAATAGCCTTTTATTTCCTCACTCTAAACTAATTCACCTTATAGATTCTATTTCCTCACTCTAAACTAATTCACCTTAGTATGGATTCACCTTTTCCCAAGCTTGTAAAGGGAGATTGGAAAGCAATGAATTGATCAAGATTTGCTCCCAAAATGAAATTATATGATTGATGTTAAGGAATTTAGGTTGGAAAGTAGAGGAGTTAGTTGGTGTTGTAGGTTGTTTCAACAAAATAGAGTATAATTTATTAAGTTATAATATCTAAAGTATGTTAAAGGTATAATTTCTAACATGAATTTTGATTTGGTACATATGTGGTGTTAGCTTCCATTATTGTTGTTATTATTTTGATAAATAAGGTATACATAGTGGCAATATCCGAGTATACTTAAAAGTAATATAATTCTTGGCTTTGTAAATATAGTCATTGATTCATTCTACGATCTTTGAAAACAGGCGTTGTGTATATATATATATATATATATATTATATATATATATATATTATATATTTTCACATGCATGTGTATTTTACTTGAAATTATTCAGAGTCTCTTGCAAAATATTGTATTCATTTTTATGGAACAACACATTTCAAGTACATAATGTATTGCGCATTTTAAAATCATATGGTGGTTGTAATATGTAGTGCATAGATTCACATTTTAGCATTTAGATACATCTATTTCTCAAGGAGGTTGCAATGTGACCCTCCCAATGATGACATTTAATATCTCTATCATTCTTTTGTGTTGGACCACCTTCCTTGAGTTTTTAATCTTTTTGGTTAGAACGGGCATTTTTGTGAATAGGGTCCTTAGGTTAGACAAGTGGGATGAAATTCATGGTCTTACATTTGGTGATCATAGTATTGGTGGTCAAAGTCAGAAATATGTATATTACGGTTTTCTGAATATATATTTTTTCCAATGGAAAAAGAAAATGTTAAAGATTTGAATTCATATCCTTTTCCACACGTAGGTTCATATCCCGACATAATGAGTTATAATGCCTTGATAAATATTGTTGTAATAACTCCAAGCCTTGTGGACCCTTAAGTGAGTATACTAGTAAGAGCGAGGTTGATCTATATATATTTCAAAATTTAATATTAAAGGAAAAGTAAATGAGAAAAAATATAGAAAGGCTCGATTTAAACTCGGATCTATTTATAAAAACTAAAGGGTCTTCCTTAAGCCACACTCATGAATTTGGCTTGTGCATAAAACAAATCCCCTAAGATGTTATATTTTTCTTATTTCTCCATTTAATTTACAACCAACATAGATTCATCTTAAATAACGATCTAATATGACCCTAGAGGGATCCAATTTTATGAACCAACATTATTTAAATGTTTTGTATAGCTTTTTTTTTTCAATTTTTATTTTAGTCGGCATGAGAAAAATTTCAACTTTGATGACTGACAACATTACACATCATACTGGGTTATAGAATAAACCTCTCGACTCAATAATAAATAACCCATAGAATAAACCTCTTGCCTCAATAATAAATACCTCTCGACTCAATAATAAATTGTATTAACGATAACAATTTATTAAAAAAATTTATAAATACAAAAATTAAAAACTTATTTTTCTGAAACATAACTCATAATCCAACTTTAAAGTATGAAAACAAATCTTGAACCATGAATGTATTAAACACCACTTTACTTCATCAACCATAACTCATAATCCAACTTTAAAGTATGAAAACAAATCTTGAACCATGAATGTATTAAACACTACTTTACTTCATCAACCATATCAATAGAAAAAAAATATGTATAAATCAATAAAAAAACATTTATAAATTACGAGGTTATATAGAAAAAAGCATGCTTAAATCACCATGTTATATAAAAAATCAAATTTCCATCCGTCCCCGAATCAAAATTTCCAGGAAACTCACTTTACACCTTTTGTAATTCCGCGAGGTTAAAAAAACGCGAATAAACTCACTTTATACTTGTTGAAATTCCACGGGATTAGAAAAACCTAAACATACATTATAATGTATACAGCACAATAAAGTATGATACACACCTGTCATCACCTATGGTTAAGATCCATACCCACAGGTGTGAAAAGGAAGGGATAATGTAGAGTCATTCAATGGAGACTCTCCAACTTAGGCGAGAGCTAACTAGCCTGCCATAGGGCATTAAATGCCCGTATGGCAGGCCCCTTTACCATGCATGCCCATTCCTTTCATACCCGCATCCATCGTTTCTCCGGCAGTCATAATTTTTCCGAGAACGGGTGACCCACCACTTTGACCTGGCACCCGCTGTGTTGGGCAGGAGTTTCAAACGAGCGCTCGCGCCAAAGAGCCATTTGCTCCATTCGCGCTCTCGTCGAGTTTACTCTGCAACCCTTCTCGAGCACACACCGCTCCCGCAAGCGTTGCTGGCTCACCCATGCAGGTCCACCCATGGTGCATATTCCCGGCTGACTGTGCGTCCCCCGGTAAATTAACCTTTGTGACAGTTTTTTATCAATGTTGTATGTGGCATCCCCATATTGCCAATGCCTGTAAATCCTCGATTTATTCCATGTAGTTACAAAACAGCGCAATCTCAAAATAAATTTTGGCATGCAGGGTCTTATTTTACATGACCATGGGCATAATATTTAAGATAAATTATCTTCTTGTAAGCAAACCTGAATTCTTATGATGTTTCTCCGAAAACTACATTTGAAGGTATCGAAATTCTGTGCTTTTAGCTGGCAATTTAAATTCTCTCAGCGTTTTTAATTTGGTGACTAAGACTAAATCCCATCCGCAGTAGTTTACATGTACTCAAAAATAAAATTGTTGACAGCGTTTAAGGCCAAAGTTTAGAAAATTTTGGTTGCATTAATCATAGAACAGTCAGACATGTTTTTCCTTTCCTGTACAACTATTACAATATGGGTGGAGTAATTTCCACTGTTCTGAATGTGTAACTTTTTCCGATACAAGAATTGAACACATTTTAATTTCAGGACACCAAAACAGATAATTGCAGTGTTTCTGCAGGGTAACCATACAAATAAATTGTTAGCAGATCACAATGACCATTGTTTCATATCCTCTGCCACAGAGTAACTGTACAAATAAAATGAAAATATCAATATAAGGAGAGCATGGAGGAAAAAGTTAATTCTTCCTCTGGGATTTCAAATTAGTAATGATGTATCACGACCAAGGAGTAATGCGATACCCATTAGAAATGAGATGGCTGTGGATAGACTTACGCTGTAGCAATTTTGAATGAAGCATAGCATAGCATTGGGACAACAGGGCATCTGGGATAATATCATTAACAAATAATTGGTTGTAGGAGAAGTAAGAGTCAGCTCTATTTGATAATAGCTGCGGCATTGACAAACACTAGAGGAGATTTCAAGATGATGGAAGTGAAACGTGAGAAAGGATATTGTACAAAGCATTATGAAATGCCTCATGGTTTCCTTAAAGGTTTAGAATCCAGATGGTGACACCAGTGTGGAATGCAAAACTGAATGCTCTGGCAAAGCTAAATGGAAATGATTCTGTAATGAATTGTTCATCAAAATATTTGTACCAGGCCATGGCATAGTTCTGGATGCCAGAAAAACTTTGAAAATTTTGGTCTAATCTTTAGATGTAAGATCTAAATATGGCCAACTAAAAATTAGATTAGGTACAGGAACCATAACTAGAAAGGAGCAGATATTAATCTTCAATGCGTGGCAGCTCTTTGAAGCCATGGAAATAGGAGATTTGGAACCAGTGCACTCTACCCAAGGAATGGAAGAAGCTAGCAGCTATAACATCTTTTATTTTTCTGATGTATTTCAAGGTTTTACTAATACTAGGAAGCTTTTACAGGATTTATACTTGTGTGAACTGTTGGAAATCTTTCTTAGCAGTCTTTTGTAAGCTGGGAATTTTAGACATGGAGCTGGGATGCCTAACTTATCTATAGTTTCAAAGAATAATATACTTCTGCTGTTATGTAGGGTAACTGTTTATACATATTCAATTAAAACATTTTTATTTTACAATCATTTAACAATTAATTTATAACCAATCAACTATTAAATTAATACAAAACATCAATACTTCATAATAAAAACATGATATGACCATTACACTAACATTCAAGAATCTCATGAGGCCACAAAAAAACACTCCTTACAATATGTAGATCTACAGCACCCACAGATCAATAGAGCTCCTCATCAAATATCCAAGATTATTGCCATGCACATTCCAGACCCATGTAAATACACAAAAACAAATTCTCCATGCCTTTCTCAAACAGTGAATCGAACTTCTTATTAAAAGAGTTTTATATTTTAATTCCCTCAATAAAAATACTAAGCATGCCTTGGGGGACTTTCTGGGGATCATTAAGCAGTGATAAAACTTGCAATAGTTGTTTTCCAAGCTACAGCAACTGAAGTTGTTTCCCAAATCACAGAAACTCCTTTATGACACTGGCACAAAACTGTATTGTCATAAGCTTTATTAAGTATGCTTTTAAGTTCCTCTTTTACAACTAGTTGAGAAATGCCTTTGTCACTCAATTAAAATATTGCTCATAGTTAAATGCTATCAGATCTAAAGTAACAGCCAAGGAGTGTGCCCTCCTGGCTGGCATAACTCAAGTAAATAATGACTTTCCAGCAGGTCACCCTAATGTAACTCCTCATTGAGCGTGCCCTTCATGTAATCAGTAAAGTTAACTCCCTCATCAACCTCTAACGCTAGTTGTAACTATTTATAGCAGCAAGACTGCAGATCCAAAAATAATTGAAATAACCATCTCAAGTACTGTGCCTTCCTCTGCTGTCATAAATGAATGTGGACAGGCCCAAAAGTAGCATCAAATCAGCACCTTTCCTCTATTGTTAAGTTATTCCTGCTGCTGGTTATAACTCCCATCACAAGCACACCCAATTTCTTGTTGTAGATACTGTGTTTGGGCTTCAAAGGAGTGCCCCATGTCTTGATATATCTCCTCAAAAGAACACTCGAACTTTTGAACATAACCCATAGCCACATACTTTTACTGCAGTGCCCTATCTTATGCAAATCTGCCCTGGAAACAATGGGAAACATGCAGGAATGTGGCACAAATGTCCATGATTGAAGTGGCGACAAATCGACTTTGATTTAACTTGAAAGATATTATCATGAAAAGTATTATGTCACTTGTATTAACTATAAAAGCAGAATTAAAATTTATTTTTAATTTCTTCAACTCATCCTAATCTTTCTTGTTATTGATTTTAGAGACACTGGCCATTATCTTCTTAAATAATTAGTTTGATCATGGTCCTAAGATTCATGGGATTTATATTAGAAGAGGGCACATCCATAAAATAACTAGTTATCATTGTTTAGGATCTCTTTCATGTATCAGAGGCATCCCAAAACATGTATGAGCTCTTACTGTAGCATATATTTGATAGAAAAGTACATAATCCTCTAATTTAAAATGACCATACTCAAAAAGTTCTCTCTCTTCTTGCAAAATAGGAGACAGAGTTTAGTCCAATTCCTAGCCTATCCATTTTTTGGTTGGCAATGGCTAGGAGGCCAAAATTTTTGGCTCAAACAAAGTGTGTTAGAGCTAGCAATCTACACCTTTATATTGAAGAGGCAAGGATTCTCGGCCCAAGGCCAGGTCCTGAGTTTGATCCCTAGTCTGCCCAATTTTTAAATACATCAAGGAGTTATCTCATGTTGCAAATCAAAGAGATATCAGATAAGGACCAAATATTCCACTTTATGATTATTGAAATCAATGACACATAATGAACTGTGGAGACAGGGAGTTAAGACTCTTACAATAGCTGCAATGGAAGCAGATAAACTCCTAGATTCCAAGAGTGAAGCTAAGGGTGGACTAAGGGGTTATTATGAGTATGCCAATACTATAGATGTAGAAAAAAGAGAAGAATTTGCACCATGTTGGATCTGCGTGAAAGAGTAATATGCAAAGAATTGCATGTTCACACAGAGGATGGATTCCATTGAGCAAGTGGACAACCCATTGGTGGGAATGTAGGTTTTGAGTATTACCGTGGAGTCAAGTTTGGTAACAACACAAAATGAGGATGTGTTGAAGCTAAGCTTTGTGCAGGAAAATATCA
Source organism: Pinus taeda (assembly GCA_000404065.3). Lineage (NCBI taxonomy): Eukaryota > Viridiplantae > Streptophyta > Pinopsida > Pinales > Pinaceae > Pinus > Pinus taeda. The sequence goes on along the minus strand of APFE031561196.1, from coordinate 76,340 downwards.
ACAAAGGGCCAGTTCTTGTAATATTGGACAGTGGTTCGATGCATAAATTCATGAAGGAAGATGCAACAAGGAGACTCAGGTTGCATATTCAGTCAATCTCTTCGTTTTCAAGGTATTTAATTTCAACAAGAAGAAGGTTATGTTCAAGCTATATACAAGGTTCATATTCGAAGTATCAACTCTTTAGTTATGGTCCGAGCTGCCAATTAGTTAATTGTCCATTTTCCAATGTGTAATATCACTGGTCCGAGTTATTCATAGTTTTTCCAATCTGAATGTTATGATCCTTCACAAAACATTGACCACAGGAATTGCCCAAGGCTATATGAGTTTCAATGAGTCTCTAGTCTTCACAACAAATCTGAGCTCTTCAATAGGAAACTGATCACATGAATTGAGGTTAACATCTAAGCTTATATACTTTCCACTGTCTGAGATATTTCACATTTCTACAATTCCACAGTCCAAGCTTGATTAGGACTATCCGAGGGTATCACAGTGGCTTATCACAGCTTCTATTTCTCTTGGCAATCCAGGTTTCTCATGGATTTTGATCTTGAGATTCGGGCCTATAAAACTGATTTCTCTCAAGGTTATGAGCCTCATATATTATTGCAATTGTATATCCGAGCTTCTAACAACAAGTCCTAGTTTGAAAGGAGCATAACAATATTTTCTCAAAAAAGTATTCGCTTTTATCTCCTCGGCTTGTGTCATGCTTGTATCCCTCTCATCTATCTTCTTGTGATGTTCTTCATTGAGGTTGATGGGAGGAATGACTAGTTCCAGCTTATATTTATACTATTTTTCTACCTTTAATGAAATGACACATCACTTGGCCAAGGAACATGAGCCTACATAATTCATTTTACCAATACTAATTTTTTTAATTTATAAATTCAATTTCTCTCAATCTAAGAGGAGTTAGAAAGCGAGTAATAGCTCATTCGAAGGGGGAAAGTGTCCTCTACAAGATGGTGTCATTTTCATCCTTAACTAAGATCAATATTCCATCAGTAAAATTATAGTTTGTGAACTGTAATCATTGTTTTATCTATGGATTTTATCATTATGTTTTCGACAATGTTTAGGGCTTCCATATTTTTAATCTTTAGGCAATTTTGAAAGATGAGCGTTTCTTCACTTGTGTTCTTTATTTATTAGGATTAGGGCATATTCAAAGGCATCATGGGCATGTAGGGCTTCATTGATATATGCGTACATTGCATCATTCTAGGGCAAACCATGTACCTAAGAAAATTCACTTCATACTAGGTTAGAGTTTGTCATTATTATGCATCGATGTTCCTAGGAGGGTTTCATGGTATGAGCTTCTTCATCTCACATTAGATCATGCATCAACTATTTCCGGCTTGTCATCATATAGATATGGATATAGCTAGGGTTTGCATTAGAAATGACTTGTACTTCTTAAATACTGTGAAAACCAACAAACCAAATGTAAATAACCCTATTTTGTTACTTTCATTTATTCCCATGGCATCCATCCAGGTGGAATTCAAGGCGGTATTAAAGAGGAAGCATCTGAAACTTGAAATTAAAATGAAATTCAAACGGAGCTACAATAATCTTGGCTGAACCACTAGTAGGTTAAGAATGATTAGTTCACCTCAAATATAATGTATATAACCGAACATATGAATTCAATTATAACATGACTAGACATTTAAGGTAAATGATATTACAAAACGGAAAAAACAAGTACATTAACGGGTTCTCTAGTGAAAGAACCACGGTATTAGAATCCCCAGAAAAATGACAACCATAGTGTATGCACATAGTCGAGACCTATACTGATGCTGATCAATGTTTGCCAATTGAATGAACAGTGATCATAAATCATCTCTGGCACCTACATCTACACTTGAGATTGCTCCAGCCATTAGATCATTAGACATTTTATGGATCTCTGCAAGGTGTTTTATCATAAAAGAATTAAATCGAGCACTCCAGATTTTTGCCTTTGTAGATGGGCTTCAAATTGTCTGTGCGAACATTGTAGATGCCTTCCATGTGATTACAGATTAAATATGAGTTTGGCAGTACTGTTATGTAATTCACACCATTGTGTTTTGCCTCTTTTAACCCTGCAACAAGTGTAATGTAGTCTGCTTCGTTATTGGTTGTCTTTCCCTGCACTTTCCTTATTCTATAAACCACATGCTTTTTTGCCCCATTGTGAAGGACAAATCTTAAAGATGCTCGACCTGGATTTGGGCGGCATCATACTTCAATGCATAGTGTCCACTTTTCCACCATTCCGTGAGCTTAGAAGCACTGCATAGTGACAAAAACAAAATAGATTCATGTTAGAATACTTTAATATGATAAAATATCCTGATTAAAATTAATTTATTTTTATTCTACCTCAAGTTTGAATGCACATCCTTGAAAAATAACACAAAATCAAATATCAGTGATAAGACTTTGGGCATAAAGAGAGTATTTTTATTTTTCTATTAGCATAAAGAGTTAATAATGCATGCATGCTCATGAAAATAAGGATGTAGCATGACAAGAAGAAATGAACCATTTAAGACAAACCTTGTCATGCTATCAAGGATTCTAAGGATTTCAAAATATCATCTTTTAGTAAAATTGACTAAAGAAACCTTGGAAAATGGTTTTTCCTGTTACATTTTCAAAAACATTGCTATATCCAGCGATTCCGATTGCAATTGACTGTTAGTGTTTTCCAAAGCTACTGCTCACATCTTGAAAAAGGGATTGCATTGGGTGGAGGGTTCCAAATAGAGAGAACACTCCTATGCTTATCCAGATCTCCATCAACAAGAGGCAATATGCAGGAAGTCATTTGCCTCATTTCCATGACAAACATCTCAAGCAACATCTCTATCAACAAGAGGCAACTTTATGAAGACATGGAAGTAATCTTAATTATTTACTTAACATAGCGTTTCTATCAATGGAGTAGGATTCAACGGGGACTACATGGGAGTCAAACTACTCACCTCGCTACTGTTCTAGCATCAAGATATTCATTGTGTCTCGAGCTATTCTTGAAATTTATAACATCGGGGATTCATATTTGTAATCATGCTTGATTTTTTATGGTCATCCATGCCTGTAAGACAGTTCTAATGGTCATCTTTCATGTGGGTTGGTTTTGTTCTGTCATTTTGAAGTTCACCATAGACCACATGTTGCCTTTTTGCAGATAATACCCTCATAGCAAAAAACTACTTAGACCATTGGTGAAAAGTTAACTAGATGCAATTATGTAATGCAGGTAGGTCTGAAGGTCCCTGCAAAATGGAATATGCAGTGGGCATAATAGGTCCTCCACAATGCACGTTTACTTAGCAGATTTCTCATTACTCTCTCACAAATGCGCTCCCAGCCTTTGGACTCTTTGCAGTAGCAACCTTCCGTCTCTTGTTTTCTGCAACAGGCTTAAAGTAGCGTTCCTATTGGAAAATACAATCCATCCATTTGAAGGCATTCGAGCCTTCATTTTTACATCGTATCAGTGCATATTCTGACCATGCTTCCATTACAGTGGTGGTAGCAACATTAGCAACATTAACATCAATTTCTCCTTTTATCTTTTTTTTGGATGAGTGAGCATCTATGGTGGGAAGTATGTCCAACTCATACAAGTCTGCTGCAGCATTTTGGAGGTGATGCTTTCAGCTTATGAAGCTACACGCTGTCATTGACAAGGAAAATGGGTCATGGAGCATTGCAAGTAGTACTAAGCCTAGCCCTTTACCATCACAAGATGTTGTAGAAATTGAAAGGTTAAGAAGTGAAAAGCCCATGCAACTACTGTATTGAATATTGAAAATTCGACTGTAGCTCAAGTAAAAGGGCAAAAGAAGCATATGACAAATTAAAAACTTTGAGAACAAAGATTGGCCCATTAATTTTTAAGTAAAAATGCTAGCAGAGAACATGTTAGCAGATGTCATTGAGCAACTAGTAGATGCTGGGATGAAAAGTTCACCTTAAACTGTTTTGGTGTCCTGAAATTAATGTGTTCAATTCTGCAACTAGTAGATGCTGGGATGAAAAGTTCACCTTAAACTGTTTTGGTGTCCTGAAATTAATGTGTTCAATTCTTGTATCGGAAAAAGTTACACATTCAGAACAATGGATATTACCCCACCCAGATTGTAATAGTTATACAAGAAAGGAAAAGCATGTCTGACTGTTCTATGAATAATGCAACCCAAATTTTCTAAACTCTAGCCTTAAACGTTGTCAACAATTTTATTCTTGAGTACATATAAACTACTGCGGATGGGATTTAGTCTTAATCACCAAATTAAAAAGGGTGAGAGAATCTTAAATTGCCAGCTAAGAGCACAAAATTTCGATACCTTCAAATGTAGTTTTCGGAGAAACATCATAAGAATTCAGATTTGCTTATAAGATCATTTATCTTAAATATTATGCCCATGGTCATGTAAAATAAGACCCTGTATGCCAAAATTTATTTTGAGATTGCGCTGTTTTGTAACTACATGGAATAAATCGAGGATTTACAGGGATTGGCAATATGGGGATGCCACATACAACATTGATAAGAAACTGGGACAGAGGTTAATTTACCTTACGCTGGGGGACGCACAGCCAGCCACGAATATGCACCGTGGGCGGACCTGCGTGGGTGAGCCAGCAACCGTTGAGGAGCGGTGTGTGCTCGAGGGGTTGCAGAGGAAACTCGACGGGAGCGCGAATGGAGCAAATGGCTTTTTGGCGCGAGCGCTCGTTTGAAAATTCTGCCCAGCACAGCAGGTGCCAGCTCAGAGGTGGTGGGTCACCCGTTCCCGGAAAAATTATGATGCGATGGGCCGTCCCGCTGCCGGAGGAACGATGGATGCGGGCATGAAAGGAATGGGCATGCATGGTAAAGGGGCCTGCCATACGGGCATTTAATGCCCTATGGCAGGCTAGTTAGCTCTTGCCCTCCAACTTATAACGAGAGGAAGCAGGAGAGAAGTAGACAATTGTAATTTTGCATATGTTTTGAAAGCATGCCTCACACTTTAATCTAACCCTGTCAACCGTACATCAATTAGACGTGGAAGTGAAGACACAGAGTCGTCATCATTTTTAATTGACTTCCAAATGGAAGCGGAAGGTTATCCGTAACACCGTATCCGTACTCCGCCCATTGTTTAGGCGTGGCACCGACGGCCGCCCGCCGTACCCATTTTTAAAAAGAGTTCGCACAAGAAAACCATTATATTTGTTAGTTGACTTGTTAAATGTTCTTATTTAAAAATTAATTATTTTTTATTTTAAAATATATTTTTAATTAACCATTTGATTATGTAGAATAATAATATATAAATTCAAATATACACCGGACCCACTATAAGAGCCTACAGGGTGAGGATAAGAGCTCAGACGAACCTAGAAGGCCCCAAGAAGTGGAGGATAAAAGGATAAGTTTTCGAGAAAATAATTATGTAGGGTTAATCTATGTAATTGGAAAAATTCTGGACGATAAAAGGATAAGGTTTAGAGAAAATTGGAAAAATTGTAGAGGATAAAAGGATGAGGATAAGAGCTCATACGAACCTAGAAGGCTCCAAGAAGAGGATAAAAGGATAAGTTTTATAGAAAATAATTATGTAGGGTTAATCTATGTAATTGGAAAAAATGTGGAGGATAAAAGGATAAGATTTAGAGAAATAATTATGGAGGGTTAATTTATGTAATTGGAAAATTTTTTGTTTTTTTAAAAGGAGATTTTATTTTATAGAGGTGATATAATAATTTTTTTAATTAAATAATGTAATAAAATAATTTATTTAACTGTGTAGTATATTTTATTTAATATTTGTTTGTTTCTATATTAATTTGTCATAATATATTTTTGGAAAGGCTTGGGATTAATGTATTATTTTTTTTTGGGTTGGAAGTATGGTAAGGTGATGGTGAATTGTTTGTGTCTCAGGGGAAGTATGCCTCTAAAATACTTCAAAGATTTTATATGGAGAATGGTAAGCCCATGGACACAACTCTAACTACAAATTGGAGGAAGGAGAATGCTACCTCAGGTGAACACAAAACCCAACATGTGCTATGCAATAAACTAGTTGAGTCAAACTATAGTGAGGCCTACCAAGTTGTATTGGAAGAAAGGAAAGCATGTGTTACAGTACCTCAGAGGCACTATCGAGTGTGGATTATGGTACAAGATGACAGAGGGAGTGAAGATCCAAGGCTTCATTGATGCATATTAGGCAGAGATTCCATCATATAGGAAAAGTACTTCAGGTGTCATCTTCAGTGTTGGGTTCATAGTTATTTACTATTACAACATGAAGCAGAGGTTTGTGGCACTTAACTCAGCAGAGGCTGAATACATGGTTGCAAGCCAAGCAACATGTGAGGCCATATGGATGAGGAAAATACTTGTGGGTCTTTTCAGTAAGGAGATGGATCTGACAATGATATATCGTGATAATTAGAGTTGCATTAAGCTCTATGAGAATTCAGTATTTCTTGACAGGTCCAAGCACATTAATATCTGATATCATCATTTGCAGGACTATGTGTAGAGGAGAATTATGTTGCTACACTACATTCCAACTAAGGAGCAAGATGCTGACATCTTGACAAAGGAATTGTCAAGAGGTAATTTCAAATTCCACAGGTGCAAGATATGGGTGGTGAAAAATCCCTGGAAGTGTTAAAGAAATGTAGCAAGAAAGGCAATTTTGTTTTACTCAAAAAATGGTGAATCATCCCCCATGGTTGACATCATCATATTGAATCCTATTGTTTCTTATAAATTTATTTTTTGTTGTACATTTTTTATTGAAGACATATTTTTGACTTCAAAATTTCTCTAATGAGTATATCTTCCATGTGGTTGTAATCATCTTCTAATAACTTGGGTGCTTGGAGTGAGTACTTTTATGTAGTTCATCCATGATGGGTGGTACATCAATAATCCATCCTCAATCAACTAATATGCTACACATCTTGGTCCTTCAATCCTTTCTTGTGAGCATTCCTTGATGTGCTTAAAATGTGCATCATTATGTAAGGCATATTTGATCTTAACTCTCAAATCAGTCGCATAGTTATTGATCATTGTCATGTGCACTACCTACATGTTGTGCAATAATGCATCTGCCACATGATTTTATTTTCCTTTTATGTGTCGAATCTCAAAATCTTATTCACTAATGAGTACCAAGCACCTATGTTGCCTGGAATTCATATATAGTGAACCAAATAAATACTTCAACCTACCATGGTCAGTCATCAATACAAACTTGTAGTTAAGAAAATAATTGCACCACATCTTAAGGGCATGGATACTAGCTATGAGTTCTAGGGCATGCATGACATAATGTTTCTCATGCCTATTGAGCTTTTTGGACTTGTAGATGATTACATATCCATCTTGTGTGAGGACTCCTCCTAGCTCTTCTTTGCATGCATAAATGCAAACCAAGAAAAATTTGTCTAAATCTACAATTTTTCAATACCAATGCATTTGTTGGGAAACACTTTGGCTGCTAAAAAATTTCATCACATTCCTTTAACCAGAAAAACTCCTTCACCTAGATGTATGAAGCCCTAAATTTTAATAACAATAAGCATTAACAAAATAAAAGTAGAAAAGAGAGAGAAAGAGAAAGAAAATAAAAATCTATATCTATTCCTTTCTTTATATATTCCTCCAAAAAACTGTATTCATGAAAACTAAACCGGAGAAAAAATCTTAAAAAAAAACAAATAAAAAATAATAATAATAATAATTATTATTATTAAAATAAAATAAATACTTTAATGCCCCAGGAAAATCCATGTCACCTGAATTATTTTACTCCGGGGCATCCAGCATGGTTCACATGGATTAAAAAAAAAGAAAATTGAACTTAATTTGATCAAATTTATGTGCACGTAATAACGAAAATGGCGTATTTGCATTGAAATAACATTAGGAACATTCTTCACGTCCATGTACAAAATATCAAAGTAAATTTAAATGGTTGTGTTATTTAAAGAGAAGATGTATTTTTTCGGATGGTTAATGAATAAAAATAAAAATCCATTTACTAAGATATAGGAGAAATGCAAAGTTAATAATGACAACAAAAGTAACAAGTAAGAGTTATGAGTGCATTATTTATAATTTACTATTTTCTGATATTTTCAAACCAAATAAAATAAATATGAGAGGTAATTATATTGTTCCTCTAATAGCATGTTAGTTTCTCCGTACTACTTAAAACTATATTCTTCCTCTTATAGCATGTAAATTTCTCCGTATTACTCAAAATGTACTTAAAACTAAATGAATGAATGGAATTTGAATTAGAGTAGAATTATAAAACTATAATGAAGAATGTTTTTTTGGTTAAATTTGTAAGAAATATTTCACACAAATGTTTTTTGGGGTTATTGAGTCAAGGGGTTTAAAAGGCTCATTTTACCGTTGAGAGTGATGTGTAATTTTGTGCTTTTGTCATTAAAGTTGAAATTTGGCTCATGTCAACCTATATTAAAAAATAAATAATTTAAATAACTATACAAAATATTTAAATAATGTTCATTCATAACAAAATAAAAAAAGAATAATAAATAAATTGCACATGAAAAAATTGGATCCCTCTTGGCTCATGTTAGATCCTTATTTAAGATGGATCTTATATCCTACACCACACCTAAATACTATGAATCATAATTAAATTTTTTAGGTGTACTTATCCTAGAATCACTTTCTTTTGACCAATGCTAATGAATGCTCTTAATAGTATTTTATAACTTCTAGGTAAATTCCTCGATATCATGAGGGTTTCAAATCAACTAGATTGAATAATTTTTGGCATTTCAAGAGTTCACAAGCCTTGACAAAAGAATCATGATAGACATCAATGAATTGTAGATCAATGGCTATTGATCCTTCGAGAGTCTCCCTTGATTCTCTTTCAAATGCTAACTATGTTCACTCCTACTATAACCTTTTTGAGACCTGAAGGAAATCACTCTTGTCATTGTCTTCCTATGGACCATTCGATGGATCTACCATTAATGCATGTTGTGGGAATTTTGCTTTGTTCCCATGTTTCATGTCCCTTCTCAAACACATTTGTAACACTGTGGCTTTACACATTTTTGCACAATTTTAGCTAAGGAAAAGAACACAACATTTTTGACTTAGGGACTTAGGAGGAAATTCAACTTAATTGGTTGCTAGTGGAAGGTGGGGGCCACCCACGTGGGAATTCGAACTAGGCCATTCAAATGGCTTGGAGGGAATTCAAAGCACTGGATGGAGGGGCCGACATGAGGCAAGGAAGGCCCACGAAGATAAAAGGAGGAGGAAGCTCTCATTTGGATTCATTCATTCACCTTGCAAATCAAAATTACTTCACTATTCACTCTGTTGTTTAGTCGACTCAACTGGTTGTTTAGCTACAAATCTCTCAAGCAGGAGATTCAACCTTACCTTCGGGGGACCTTGAGTGCCCGCCCTAGGAAGGCAGTTCCATTAGCATTTTAGGAGATTTGGGAGTGTGCTACAACACTACCATTTAGTCACATACAGGGAATACGTATTTCTGGGCCACCAGAAGAATACGCAGGAAGGCTTTGAGCCATAACAGATCAGTCATTTGCCAAGAGAGCAAGGGGATTTGCAGGACAATAGTAGGCTAACATTTCTTGAGAGTTTTGGAGCCAGTAGAGCCAACAACCCCGCAATTTGAATTGTAGGCTTGGGGACAACGCAGAGGGCCAAACCAACGTTTTCGTCAGGCTTAGGAGCAAGTTCTCCAACTCGGGAGCTCATCCGGGAAGTCATGAAATTTGTAGTAGGGATCAGCCCAATACTCTTAGACATTTTCCAGGAGGATTTACAGGCAAAATCCGGCAAGCCGAGTTTTGTAATTGCAACTAAAGTTGGGCTCCTTGGGGGTCAAATTTCAGAAGTTTGAACTAGCTAAATTCCTTTGTGGTTTTTCTGGGTTTAGGCCAAGGAGTTAGGAGCTCAAATCTCATAATTTTCTGAGCAAGGGAAGTGGTGGTTCTAGCCATTCAAAGTTATCAAAAAGAGTAGTTTTCCGAGCAGCGCAATGCAAATTGGTGCAGCATTTGAGGCAACCATCCGTTCAACTATTTCTCTCTTGGGTTTGGTCATGCTTGTCCATTGAGACAAGTCTAGGTGCCCCACTCTATTATCTACTGTATTTTTCCCTCAAAGAAGTAATAAAATGGCTCAATAGTTCATTATTTCGAGTATTTCCATGGGTGCTTAATATATATTTTGTTTTTATATTTGTTGAACAGATTGTATGGTTTATATCACTTGTATTCCTACTTAGGAACATTACACCATGGGATATGTTTGTTGTTACTTCCACATAACCTCCTTTGATCCTATTTTAAATGCCAACTATGGTCACCCCTACTATAACCTTGTTGAGGCCTAAGGGTAATCCCTCTTGTCATTGTCATGTTATGGACTATTTGGTGGATGTACTAGCAATGCATGTTATGGGTAATTTTCTTCATTCTCATGAGACATAACATGTGCACAACCATAGGTCCATGCTTTACCATACTTGAGAAAAAAAAGCTCTCCTCCTAAAAATTGATAAAAATGTTATTTTTTAATCCATTTGGATGGCATCCCTAGATGGAGTGACCAAGTAAAGAAAAGAAGAGAAGCATGTTTCCACCACCCCATCATCCAACTAGCTAATAGGACGTGGAAACATGCCCCTCCAGGAGTTCAATTAACACATGCACGATACACAAATGGTTGCCACGACTCTCCACCCAGTGGGTCTACACCACATTCATTACCTAGCCCAATTATTTGTGCAAAGGAGGATTACATAGGATTTGTAGTGGTTTCACATCACTAACAATATATCTTTCATGGATTTGGATGGAAAAAAAAATCAGATCACTTGTCTGACATTCAATGATCAACAATCAATGGCCACCATGCCAAGACTTTGCACGTTGCATAGGGATACTCATAGAAGGGACTAGCATGAAACGCAGTGAAATTGAGCTTCTTCAGTAATTAGACATGAATCCTCAATTGTTGGGCTTTCCCTTCCTTGCGACACTCTGAAGCACGGAAGAGGCACCTCATCTTCTATTTGGTGCCATGGATTTTTAGTTGGGCTTGTCGAGCTATCAACCCCAAGAACATGAGGGAAAATGTGGCACAATCGAGTTATTTCCTCTTCCAAGGTTGTAGTTAGCATCCTCCCTCTCAACGCCCTAGTTATCTAGTTGTTCAAATTTCTTTTTGGGTAAGCGACACTCCATTTTTCATACTAGTACGAGCCACCAACACAGTGTCGTCCCCTAGGCAAGCCCCCTCTAGAGCCAAGAAAAACTATAAAGCCTAATTACGCTATGACTCTTTGGTTATACATTTTTAATCCTAACTCTCGATTTGGTCGATATTTTTCTGCTTCATATATTATAGGTTTCGATAAAATGCATCCCTTAGGTGGCCTTGATAAGGATAGGGGGCTTCGACTCGATGCCTCAACACTTGCTGGGCCACTCAAGCCTACCACATCCCTCTTCTCGTTTTGTTTGGTTTCCATACCCCAAAAAAGGAGCTAGAGTCAGGTGGGGAACAATATATTACCAAGAGAGAGGTCTCTCTAGAGCTCAAACCTAAGTTGAGAGCTCATCCAGTCACTATCGTGATCTGACCCTTCAATCAATTCAATAAGAAATTACCAAGGTGAAAAGAAAATTCTCCAACTAGCGATGTAATATTACAGACATTGAGGTGCTGGATGAGGTGGCAGATTGGGTTCCTGACACTGATCATACAAGAGTGGGTACAATTAATACATATACACAATTGACATATATTGGAACCTCAAGTTTCTCTTGGAAAGAGTGCTTGTAGATCAAAATGAGGTCAAAAAAGACATCATCTTGTCTTTGAATCAAATGGAACAACTTATGATGGCAATGGGCCACAAGCTTGCGAGAATTGAATGGAAAATGGGAGATCCTCCTAATCTTGGCTAATCTCCTAGTAGAAACAAGGAGCTCATCCTTGTTGAATGGCTGCAACAAGGAGCCCATCCTCGTTGAATGGATGCAACAAGGAGCCCATCCCAACAAGGAGCAACAAAATTGTCTTCACTTGTTTTCTTTTTTTTGTTTGTTGTAATGCTTTTTATCTTATATATTTTGTCGGACCTTATTGAAAATATAGTCTCTGTAGTCTTGGCAGAATATTGTAATAGAACTCTAAGGAGACATGTTAAAGTATAGGAAGTCTACTAAATAATGGGAGATTTTTCCCAATGATGAAGATGATCAATTTTGTCACATGTAACATGTTGTTAGTAACTTTTTTTTAATGAAAAGATGCTATGATCCCTTTGTTATTTTGATATTTTGAAACAATTGAAGCTTTGCGTTTGGTTTGGTTTCCCTAGTGGCAAGCATTAGCTATGCATGTAAATTTCTGAAAACGAGGAATGCAAAATTTTACCCCACAAAAAGAAAAAAGGAAAAAAATCCATTTGGATGACATTAAGTATGAAAAAAAAGGAAACCTTGATTTCCATCACCTAGAGAAACTTGAACATAATGTAGGAGGTTAAATTATAATTGAAATATTATTTATTTTATTTATGAGATTAAGATAAATTATTATTCAAAAATTGTATAGCTACATGTTTTAGCTCTAACTAATAATGGAAACCACTCTATTATGAACACTATCTAGGTTGAAACCACTTTTTGATCTTGGATGAAGACCTAAATGTGCTTCTAATTGACTATGCCCTTGTTTTCTTTGGATGGAATTTAAGAAACAAGTTAATAACCCAAGATCATCTCAAATTAGTGAAAGTATGCCCTATTATGGGTTGCAACCTAACAATTTTTGGGACATAGTTTTCCTTGAATAATAGTGATGAGTTATCCAACAATTGCCAAGTACAAATAGTGGTAGTGGTAGTTCTCATTGTCACTTGACCAATCAAGTATAGTAAGTTTTGCCATATTTGAAGAAAAAAAAATTATAATAAAACCTAAAATTCCCTATGATGGACTAAAAACTCATTTTGCTTAAAGATAAAAACAAAAAATAATTAATAACAAAAAATCTAAAAATATCACAGCCTATAATTTATAATCCACCATTCAATTATTTTAAATAACATAACTTTTTCTAACTTACAAAAATCAATCCATCAATATTTTCTAATAATGGTGTGGTATTATTAAATTATAATACATTTTATCTAAGCAATTACTACCACACATTAATGATATGATATAAATATGTAATACATAATAGTGATATTACTGCATTGTTGATCACACGATTAATGAGCAAAGCTGATGAAAAACTGAATTAACTTTTAAACTTCTGCGATGAAAACCCATTAAAAAGATTTAAAAACCTGTGAAAAATATGTACCAAGTCGTTCACCGAATCTCACCAACCAACCGGAGTTTGTAAGCCGGAACTTCAAAGTATTGTCTGTTGGTTTTCTCGATGGGTATCGATGTAAAGACACAGTGGATACATTGTTGTAGAGTCTGACAAGTCCTATTATTTTTAGTGGGAGGTGGAAATGGTACTAACAATTCTGAATTATTTGCTCTTTGGGGAATTTATGCACATTTACGAGGAACAGAATTGGGTAGGACACTCTGTCTAAGAGAGAGGAGTGTAATTGATACAGGTGTGATTCATTTTGCTGCTTTTTACCAAAGATCTCTGTCAAATACAGGGAGCATCAACATCCTGTAAGGAACATATAGTCTGATAATTTATATTTTTGTTTGTTTTTTTCGTAATGGCACCCTCGGATTAAACAATATGTCTGCACTTGTTTTTGTTTTTTAAGAAAGCTGTTATATATTTTGCTGGACTTTATTTAAAATATAGTCTTGGCAGAATATTGTAAAAGAATTCTAAGCAGACATGTAAAAGGAGAGGAAGTCTATTAAATAATGGGGGATTTTTCCGGATGATGAAGATGAACAATTTTGAACATGTTGTTAGTATATGCAAGAGAAGAAAGCAGGTATAGCTCATCAGGTTATATATACAATCATTCTTCCATCTATTTCCAAATCAAATTCTGAATTTATATATGTATTTCTAGAAATCTGACTATCAAAGCCAGAATAAGTATCAAATAAATAAACTCTTTCTTAATTATCTAATTTATAAATATTCTCAAAATTTACAATCTACATAAAAATACCCAAAATCAAAATACTATCTTTTTATATTATATCATGAAGAGGAATCTGCACAATGGAACACAAATCACGCAATCCCCAATCCAAAAAATGTTAAGACACACAAAACATAAAAGTGATACTGACATCCATTCAAAATCTCCATCAAATTTAATTTAAGTTCTTGAAATTTCAAGAAGTTTTTTTTATGTGCATTTCTTAATCATACATACATAGCTGTGTTCACAATTGGGGCACCAAACATCTATACCTAACCAAACCAAATCTCATTGGACAACATCTCAAAATAATTTGAAATTTCAAAATTATAAACCTTGGATATATATCAGAATATAAGTCTCACTATACATTAATATCCATATACATAGCACCTGTGGTTAAGGATCCATACCCACAGGCATTCATTCAAAAGATACTCCCCAACTTGCAACCAGGGATAGCAGGAGGGAACTGGACAATTCTAATCATGCATAATTTTGAAAGCATGCCCAAAGGCTTTTAAGCTAACCCTGTTAACAGTACTTCAATTAGTCGCAGGAAGTGCAGGTATGTTAGAGGTCATCATGATTTTAAACTCTGAGAAATCTAAGAGCCCGTTGGAGTCTGAATCATATATGCCTATCATCTTCTGGCAATTGTCCAATTCTTCACCCTGCATCAATCCCAAATTACAGAGCACCTGTTGAAGCTCTGTGGAGGAGATGAATCCATCATTATTCATATCATATACCTTGAAAGCCTCCATCAAATCATCGCACCCATTGCCGTCGTTTAACATATCTTCTGATCTATCACCCAGGATGGAGTGATAGAGGCCAACAAATTCATCGAATGTCAAGCTACCATCTTCGCTCTCAGAAATTGGTGCAACCAGACATTTCAAGTCTTCCTCTGAAATATCGAATCCGAGCCTTTTGAGGTAGTGATTCATTTCGGTTACGGTCAGTTTTCCGTCCCCATTTTCATCAACAATCTCGTACACTCTGCGAATTTCATGAATATTTGGACAAAGCGACATTATATATGCTGCAAATTATCTGCAAAAGTTACTTTGTAACCGCAATCCCGGACTTTGAGATATTAAGCGATCTCCGGATAGAAACAATATAATAATCCGCTGGTCATGACGATCATGCAAATGCAATTTATAGTTAAACGATATTCCCCAGGGACTTCTAGATGGAACCCGAACCACTCCGCCCACCGCCCATCGTTTTGACCTTCTCGGGATGGTGGGCCATCGTTTTGACCTTCTCGGAATGGTGGGCGGTCAGCCGCCATCTCTATGAAAACTTTGGATAACCTCTTTTCCAAAAGAGAAAGATTAAATTTGTCCGTTTCTGCATTTATTTATTTATAATGAATAATTACATTACATACAATAATACATATTAAAACAAATCTTGTTCTTTAAAAAACATTTTGATTAATAATCAACCGTATAAAATAATATTATATAAATTAAGATATATATATATTTTTATTATCAAATTGTATTTCCAAAACCGAACAGGTAAACACACACGTGAGATATTATAAAGACGACCCAGTGAGTGACGGCTGCACCGCGTAAGACGAAAAGGCCGTGTAACTTGTAACGTAAGGCAGCCGTGTGGAATGTGGAGAGGCTGACGATGGGAAATGGAAGGTTTGTTTTGCAATTGTGTGGAGATTAGTATTATTTACGTACACAGTACACTTATGTAAAAAGGTACGAGTTGACCGTTGTATAATGGGATACTTTAATCACAAATGTTACCTTCTCCCTTCCATATGGGATAGTTTAATCACACATGTTTGTTTTTAGGAACGTAGTTTTGACTCATCTTATTTTTTATTTTTGTGAGTATCATCGGCTGTAATGAATGTTGGATTATTAAAAAATTATGAGAAACTAGTGAGTTACTACCTCTCATGAAAATTGTTATAAGTAAATAATTTAATGCAATTAATTCCCAAAAATAATATTTAATAAAGTAAAGTTAATTGAAATAAAAAATTACAAACCTAATTACAAAAGAGTATTTGGAGACATAGCTGTTCTGGTGGTAGTTTTGCACGTGGAAATGTCTTTAGAGTGTATGTTCGAAAAATAAAATATCATATGATTTACACAAAAATCTCTAAAATTAAAAGTAATTTATATTATATGTTTTTAATAATTATTATATATATTATATAATATATTTTAATATTATTTTTTTAATTAGAGATGTACTTTATTTTACAATAAATTTTATATCTTTTGATAAATAAATTAGATTTATCAGTATATGAAAAAAAAATTCCAATTTAAAAACATTGATATATCAGATTTCCACTCGATACATATTATAACGCACTTCACAGCCTAGCGCTTCAAAGTCTCCTCGGCAGTGTCACTAATTCACTCAAGTCACGATTTCGTTAATCCAGACAATTCATATTTTCATTAATCCTTGTTTTTGTTTCATTTACTAACTCCTTATCCCTTTCCGCACTTTTAGAAGATGAGCCTATCTTTAACATATACTTTAAAGACATTTCCTAGTTAAATATAGCTGTTAGCTAGATATTCTGAGTCTGGTCCAACTAGGCGTTTCCTAGTCAAATATAGCCGTTAGCTAATCAATATCGTCGTTGCCTAGTCAAAAATTATACCCATTGGATGTACTACTCTGCCTATTTAACATGCAACTTAGATTTGATTCTTCAACTTGTCTTGATGATGAATCACACTCGTTGCCTAGTCAAAAATTATACCCATTGGATGTACTACTCTGCCTATTTAACATGCAACTTAGATTTGATTCTTCAACTTGTCCTGAGATGAATCACACTGGTTCGTTCGACAAATGAAATATCATGTAATTTATGCCGAAAAATCTCTCATAAACTTGATATAGATCACAGAAGCCTCAATTCAACAATTACTCTTAATTAATTAATTTATTTTTATCTTTTTCAGTCCTTTTTTTATATTTAATTTATTATAAATAACTAAATTATCTAATAATAATATTGCCAAATACTCATAAAACTGGAGAACATTAAAAAGCCTTAATTCTAGTTTCATTTTTCTTAATATTTAAACCCGTCTAAATAAATAAATAAACTAATTAAGCCCATAGGCCTTCCTTTGGATGAGCTTTTTCGTCTACTTTTGATTCTCTCGTCTACTTTTGATTCTCTGATTGACATGTGGCATACTCTGATCATGTCAATGGCACTGTAATTTGACCCCTGCAACTTGCCGGTATGTTCTATGAGTTATGTAACTTGCTGGAATGGTGGCACATTCTTCGGATGTAGTGGCAATTTCAGTGGCCCCATTATTAGTTGGAGTGGTAATTTCAGCCACATTTGCATACAATTATTACGCTGAGGCATTAAAATCGTCAATGTGGTTGGAAAGGCAGTTGGTACAGTCGAAGCAGTGACTTGGTATAAGTTGCTCCAGGTTGTTTCTTTAAGTTTCCTTTATTAGCTACTAACATACTTCATTCACAGCAACGAAGGTCACATGAACTAACTTTACAGTGTACTTATTCACAGTGCTCTACTGCAATAATTGTGTCAGTTTATGCTCTTGCTGCTCCGAGCTTTCTTACAATTCTTCGTTCATGGTTGCAGGAATTGACCTCGACAATGTCAATAAAAAAATACCAAGGTTTTGAATGTAGCAAAGAGTGTTTTAAAAAAAATAAATTGTTCACACTTAACGTGACTTCCACCCGTTAAAGTCTTGAAAATACAAGTTCTAGGCGTTTATTTGGAAACCCAGCGAGTGTACCAGGAGGCACATTTTGGACAGAAGTATTTGACACAGAAATCGTGCCTTCATCTCATGCGAGAGTTGCTCCCATTCTTCGTGTCGCTAATAAAACAGAATCGTTATGTCAAGTAGATTTTATGATTTTGATAAAGCACACAGTTGTGATCCAGCCTCTTGTGGGAGAAGCATACACCAATTCAAGAATTCTCTATTGCGACATCTGAAAAGAGTAAAAGTACTGCAACGTCCTAAAAAGAGTAAGAATTATTTTCAAGACTGCTTTACATATGCTTTATATGTATGTTTTTAGATTTCATTTTTATGATCTATATTGGAGTACGCCTTTTTATACTGTATTTGGAAAATATTTGGTTTTTGATTATCACTTTTTAGTTAATCACCAAGAAGAAATAAAATTTGAGAACCCTCTACAGCGTTCCCACCTATGAGAGACATTGTATTTATTGTCTAAATTGTTTGTTGAAAGTTGTACAATTTATCAGAGAGGAAATTAATCTTAATTTTAAAACATCATATGGTTCTTCAACCGCAAACTGCTTTGGCATTATATGGAAAATAAGCATATTCATCAACAATGGCTACATACTCATTTTATATAATAGAAATCATCATAATTCCCCTAAGATTGTGTTTTAGGAAGCACATTTCTTTCTGAAAACATTTTTAAGGTTTTTCGTGCCCCATTTCAACCTAAAACATGTAATTTGTTTGGGTGGATGTGGGTAGTTTTGCTATTGCTCTTATTTGTTGTTATGTATACAAGATCTAAGCTAGTTATATATCGATATCAAAGACACATTTACTTATTTTCCTAGTTTGCAAAATTATATATAGATATTTATTCATGACTCAAGTAATTAATTTTACTATAATTTGCTTATAAAATCCAGGACAGGATAGTGTTTGTCTGGCTGTTTGAGTAAAGAAGTTTCAACTCTAATATTTTGATTTTAAATTTGAATCATATATTTAATTTTATTGTAAATTACAATTTCTTTTTCTAGATTAACATATTTTTTATTTTGCTATTAAAAATGTATGCCATTTTTTTTCAACATTAAAAAAATATTGTATTTCAATATGCTTTATATAATTTAAAATCATTGTTTTCATTCTTACATTATATAATTTGTATTTCACTTAAATTATAAATATAGATATTAAATTTTATATAACCATTTAGGTAACACAAATCTTATTGTTGTTAGAGATTATGAATATCAGTAATCAATAACACGGTTATTGTGTAATTATGTTGTTAAAAATTATGAATATAAATGGTAAATATCATGGTTTTAGTGTAATTCTATTGATAAATGTGTTTATATTTTAAGATGAGATTTTTAGAATTTTAATTTAATTACTAATAATTTAATCATTACAAAATATTCATGAGATATTTTTAATAATTTCATGTTGAAAGATTGAAATTAATTATTCCCACTCTTCAAATTAATATACAAAATATTATAAAATTAAATTAAAACCAAATTTGTGTAGAATATGGTATTGATAAGGTCTAATATTATAATAAAGGCTACCCTACTTACAAGTTAAAATAAATCATCATAATTGAAAATTAAATCATTTTAAAATATTCATGAAATATTTTTAACAATGAGTTGAAGAATTGTTTTTTTTTTTTCAAATTAATTTACAAAATATTATAAAATTAAGGCTATACGAAACCCTCCTAAAAAAGTCTTTTCCTTAAGCTCTAATGCCACTTTGGGATCGATATAATAGATTGTTAAGCCTAGAGGCACATTCTACAACCCAATATGACCCCCATGTGTAAGTATGTAA